>CM033625.1:25814533-25877033 GCA_019453435.1 Rhinogobius similis
TCAAATTCATCAAAGGCTAGAAAATAGTATTTATTTTGCATTATAGTATTTATTTTGCATCATTTGTAATAGAAAAGCAAACAAACTAACCTAACAAACTAAACAAACTGATCTATACACCGGAAATTCAAAATGGTTGCTTATGTTTTGTTATAAATACTTAAAACCATTAGTTTTTAGAGCAGATATCAGTACATTTTTGAAAATGTGATATGATCGATTTGAGAATACAAAAAGGTGATCTATTGTGAGCTATTAGGACAGAACTAGTACATTCTCACAAACTCTGAAACTTCCCCTGTCGTCACAAGCACATCACGAATTTGCAGTTCAAACTATTCCATGTATAATTAACTGTGGCTCTCTCTGTGCTTGAACGTCACAGTCCGAGTGACCCTCTGACCTCCGGGGATACCGACTTCAGTTTTTTACAGTGTCACGAGGAGGTCAACCTTGCAGCTTTCATGTTTGATAAAAGACAGCCCCGTGTCACTCCTGATTTATCTGTCTGCAGCACCAGCAGACTGCACTCCAACTGAGCATTTGACCCCAGCAGAGTCCTGAGGTGAACCCACACTGCCCTGCGTCCGGTTTCACTGCACCAAGGTACATCTGCTTATTTACTGGCCGTTTAGTTTGACTTGGATTCTGACGTATAATCTTGATTTTGTTCACTAGGTCTAGTACTGGACCTGTTTGAACATATTTGTGACTGACTTTTTTTCTTTTTTTTTTTTTTCAAATCAACTAATTTTCTTAAACTTGTATTTTTGATTCCTGCATGTTTGAGTAATCTTATTGTCCTGCAACTGAGGCCCAAGTGCTCAGAAAATTCCTGTTTTCACCTACCCCCTATCCCCACCCACATCCCTGTACTTAGTTGATTATTTGAAAACTTAAGACTCAGAGTGACACATGTTTAGTTCTAAAATCTCACGTGGGCCACTTTTTAAAAAATATCTGTTGCTTGCTGCGGTCAAATGTCACTGTGAGGAGGCGGGGCTTATCAGTTGTGCAGTTTTGAACAGGAAGTCAGTGGACATGTTTCTATTAATAAGCAGTTTTGTATTAATATTGTGGCTTACAATGAACAGTATGTTAAATGATGATCTACTTATGTTCAGTTCATTGCAAAGTACTTGAAAAAAGGATAAAGTCTTTTTTAAATAAGCAAAAGAATTGCCTGTGTAGAAAGAAAATCTTACCTCTACAGAATATTATTGTATTGAGAAAAAGAGTGATATATATCATTACACATAATATTTAATGTTAAACAATGGACTAGTGGACTATGACTAATGTAGATATTAAATATGTGTAATCCAGGACTAAATTGTGATTTTTTTTCCCCCCACTACTGCACTACTGCCAAAATCAAATGAATCATTAATAACGATATTCAGACAACATTATGTCAAATCATCAGATATGTTTGTAAACATGTTGAGGTTTAATTTTCAGACAAATGTGAAATGTCTGTAAAATAATTCACAAAATTGCACAAATATCATCTTATTTGATAGTTTACGACATCACTTTTTAATTTTCATTTGAATCTCCTCTTTTTGTGGCAATTTTACCAAACAAATTTTGCATACAAACACAACAAACCACAACATCTCTAAATCTCTAAATTTTGTTATATTGCCCACCTTTGATTGAATTATGAAATACTTAATCATTATACACTTTACAATGAGAAAACCAGTCAAAAATATAGATCTAAAAATGTAAATACATCTAATTAAGTCAAAAACACTGAATATTAACATTTGCCATCATTTCCACTAGTCTGTTTGTTGTTTCAAAAGCGTCCAATGTCAAGTGAAAGAGCGTCTGCAGTGGTCTGGAAGCGGCGCCCCGGGGCCGTAAACAGTGGTCAGCTGCCGGTCAGTGGGTCCCGCTCTCACACGACAAATCATCTGGAGACAAACACACGGCGATCAAAGCCTGGGCAACGCTGTCACTGAGAATCAAGAGGAGAAGATGGAAAGAGAGAGAGAGGTATTCTACTGAGAACAGATGCCAACAGAAGTGCCTTATTTCAACAAGGGCTCAACCATTTAGGAAAACATGTACATTTAAAATCAAAATTCAACCCATAGCACATTAGAAGATCAACACTGAGCTTTAGATTCAGTTGTAATTAATACAGAGTTCGCACACCTTTTTTCAAATAATAACTTCAAGCTCTTTTCACGCCCCTTTATACTTACTCTGTCCCATCGCGCTGCTGTTTTTTATTTTTTTTTCGCATACAGGGCAATACAAACTTGCAAATATATACAGTATTTCTAGTACTATATTAACAAAATAGGTTAATGTTTCTCTCCTAATGTGCACATTGAGACAATGACAAAAGGTATCACAAGAAATGCCCTTGATAAAGTGTCCTTTGTTGTAAATTTGTAGGAAGTTTTGGGCAAACCAGTAATAGAAGTAATAGAAAGTAATAGAAAGTGAAAGTTCAAAACAACAAATTGAAGCCTATTAGCACTCTTTTTACTGGGTACAGCAAGTTCAAACTTCAAGCATTTTCAAGCACCTTTTCCAAAATTCAAGGACTTTTCCAACCTTGAAAACAACATTGAAAAATTCAAGCATTTTCAAGGTTTTCCCATACGAACCCTGTGAATAGTACAGCTTATCTTACACTAAACCTGTACACTAGATATACTTAATGTATATCTTAATTATGTAAAAAAGAAAATCTGTAGTAGTATGTGTTGTTATTATTTTCTGACACTATTTTGGCCTTTTCCTTCTCAAGTTGTGACACTACTGCGCACTATTTCGAAATGTATCCAACCAAGGTTTAACCAAGCCTTTATCACGACGACTGACATGTAGCACTGTTGAGTTTGTTAAGTCACAAACGATAATTCATCTTGATGTGCAAAATAATAACACCATTGAAATAGAACAACAGTCTTGTGACTGAAATATCACGGTCAAATTTCAAAGTAATATGACTTTATAAATGGGGATAGGAAATAGGATAAACATTCTCTACTTCATCCAAAGCAAGTGGTTGCAACAGGAACAGCATCCGATTTGCCAAACCATAACTGAACCGTGGCAAGATGTGGATGATATCGTATTTCTTTTTTTGCCGATTTACATAAGAATATCAAGTTTTAAGATGGTTGCTCTGGCCAGCACACTGAGCCGTTTTTTACACATCTCAGTTTTCAATATGACATCTTGGAATTTTAGCCAACAAAGATTAGATTGTGTGAAATGAGCTGTTTGTTTTTCTTATAACCGTAGAGACAGTGCAAGGAGCTAGCTATGGACTTCTGAAATGCTACAGACTTTTCACACCAAATGCAGCAGAAGAACTTGAAAGGTGAAATACTTTGAGGGAATGAAACTGAAACTGTGCAAGTGAGGCTACAGGCTTTCTTGTTGTGTCTCCAGAGTTGGCCTTCTCCACCTGGATGCTGGCTGTGATGCCTGGGCTGTGTGCACTTCATTCCTTTGTCCTGAGGGCTGTTACTCTCCTCAAACTGACCTGACACACAATCTGCTGACTCTACCTGACGAATCTCCCTGCTAGAGCTGCACTGAGACCTCTGACGCAGTGAAAATCTGAATTTTCATTGGGATCTGTAAAGTATCTATTGATCTTTCTTAACTGTTGCAAAAAGAGTAGATTAAAGAATTTACTTGCGTACTAATCTCACAGAACGAGTATTAGTTTTTAAAGCGCTGCATAGAAAAAACATCAGTGAATCTTTGTTGAACTAAAACATTGAAGGTTGTTTGTTTTCCAGCTCATCAGGCTTTAGCTGAGGTAATGAAGCTTTGTACCGAGGCCTCCACAGTCCGCTCTGTCCATTACTCACAGCAAACAGGAAGAACATCCCACCACTGGCCCATAGCGCACCCAATCTCACACATGCTCACCTATTTGCACAATGACAAAGGATCTAATCTACTCTGACCTTCCCGGGTAAGAGGAGCACACACTTGATCTTGAGCCAGGTTCTTGGTCAGGAGTAACTATAGTAGGAGGATTGTCCATGTTTTGAGTGCATTTTTCTGCTAGATTTGGTTTCATATTTCAAAAGCCAGTCAAGTGCAAAAACTGTAAATGGAAAAAAATAGTGCACCCCGCCAGTTCATCTGTTCATCAACATCTGTTTCTCACGGTTACATCCAGGGAAAGTTAAATCAGGCGTCAAAGCATCAAAGCTGTATGGGTAAACAAACATTAACACGTTGGGACATAATTGAATTACGTCTGTGTATTTACAATATCCTACATGAAAGAAGAGTGCCTCGGGACATGTTTGAGTCGTATCACTGAGCTGTGAAGTCAACTGATGTTGTCCTATCTGTGCTACATAGAGAAGAATATAATGTTATGCAAACACATGTCTGTAAATTTGCACGTATAAGGTTAGATAGGATCACGAGTGAGGGTCAGAGGAGTTCATGTTTTGTAGAAAACGGGACAGTTACAGAGTAGAGATATAAATACATGAGTCAGCCTCAAATATTATTCATAGTCCATATTAGTTTAATCAAAATATAAAGTCCACATACTACTAATGCTACATCCACTAGTGTTAAAGGAGACATTAAATATTAAAAACAACATTTTACTAATGAGCTTTTAAATGTGTTTCCCTTATTGTTTCCTCATCATCAGTTTGCTCAAAGTTGTATTTTTATTGATTCCTGCATGTTTGAATAATCCTGTATATTGAGGCTTTAGTGCTCAGAAAATTCCTGTTTTCACCTTCCCCCATCCCTGCCCACATCCCTGTATTTTGCTGTGATTATTTGAGGAGAAAGTACACAGCCCTGTGGAGTTCCTGTGCTGATGGTCTGAGTATCCGAGACATTCTTCCCCAGCCGCACGCACTGCCTCCGGTCCAACAGGAAGTCAGTGATCCACCTGCAGATGGAGTCAGGCACGTGGAGCTGAGAGAGCTTGTCCTGGAGCAGAGCAGGAGGATGGTGTTGAATGCAGAGCTGAAGTCCACAAACAGGATCCTGGCAGTGGTTCCTGGGGAGTCCAGATGCTGCAGGAAGAAGTGGAGGGCCAGGTTGATGGCGTCCACTGCTTGTTACTGTAAAAAAGTGTAGTCCCTCATTCGTCCAGGAGTGTTTCAATAGTAGAAAAGGTTTCAAAGGTCATCATCTGAACGCTGTTCATATGTAACATATACGTCAGAGTTCACAGACCATTTCTATTGATTGAGAATGACTTTCGGATGGAAGTCGAAATGTCTTGATTTTCAAGACATTTCAAGACGATCTTTGAAACCATTTCTCCGATGTTACAGTGAAATGTCATTATGAAGAGAGGGGACTTGCAGTTTTGAACAGGAAGTCAATGAACCTGTTTCTATTACTAAGGCATTTTAGATCAATATTGCCATTTACAGTGAACAAAAAATAAAACAAGTAAATAAATAAATTGTACACTTGTTGTTATAGTTTAATACTAAGTATCTGAAAAAAGCATATTATGTCTCCTTTAATAACTTATTATCTTACACTGTTTTTAACCCTTTTTAAACATGTACAATGATTGGGCCATATTATATTATATATAAGTATTTTATAAGGATTTGGATGAGCAGCTTATCCGTCCACCACTGACGACTCACTCACACACACTCATTCATATTTAGGGAAGGTGGCTGAAGTGTCTTGCCCTAGGATACAACAGCACTTGTCACTTTCCTGACACTTGAACATGGATCACAAATCGTATCAACTCAAAATAAATGTACAATTCAAGGTACTGACACGAAAGCATTCCATTCCATGGATATTGCCGTCTACACTCATTGGTAATGTGAAAACTTCTGGCCTAAAGCCAGACGTCCTGGTTTTATCACATACGTATACATTATTCATGATTCCTCAGACATACTCTCCATAGCATTACAAAGGTCAAACATTCAATGAACACTTCCTGTATCCAGATCTGGAGAGCTTGACTTTTATCTCCAGACTTCCCCATTCACCTTTACCGTAGTTAAAATGCACTACATGCATCGCTGTGTCTACATCCAGCGGATATGACATGTATTATTTAACCTGTATCAAAAATTCATGCTAAATCCCTTTGGTGGTAAACATCTATGTCTTCTGAGGGCAACAAAAACTTACTGAAATACAGTAAGTAGAGTACACCAATCTAAAGCCTAAAGGCAAGCTACATAGCACTTTTGCAGTTATGCAGTGTTGATAACTTGGCCTAGATACAACAATATGGATTATTCTTATCCCCGCTTCCCTGAATGATTTGATGCATCGCGGGGCAAGGGCTTTCTGAGTTTGTTGGTTATGTAAAACGGGATACTGGAGATTGTGCGGCGATAAACATCAGATCATATTTGTTGAAAAAGTTCATTGCGTTTATAGGTTTGTCATCCTAAAATGCCTCAAATGAAAACATGCATGGGCTTGTCATTGACATTTTGAAGAGAGAAATCGGTTTCTTATCACCATGCCATTGAAGATTTACAATTTTAAAGGAAAAACAAGTAAATGACAATCCAGTACTTGTTACGGTGATATGCCACTAAGGGGCGGGGCTTATCAGATCTGCAGTTTTGAACAGGAGTCAATAGAACTGTGTCTATTACCAAGCCATTTTAGATCAGTACTGCGGTTGACAATTAACAAAATATAAAATTATGATCTGCTTATGTTATAGTTCTTTACTAAGTGCTTGAAAATAGCATGATATGTCTCCTTTAAGCAAAAGTGTTTTTTATTTTTTTATTTTTTTGATGAAGCCATTCAATCATTGTTCAACAGAAACCTACTTCTATTCTGGCCAGTCAAATACAGCCAAAATGAAAAGCTTTCATTATCATCATTGAGAAAGGGCTATCAAAGTTTCTTGGTTATGTAAAGTGGGAAATAGGACGCTACATTGCAAATCAAAATTAAGTAAGTAAAAAACTTCCACCCACAGGGTTTTGAATTTCATGGAGATTTTGAAGTCCAAATTTCTTCCAGCTATGATACTATTTAGAGCTACGTTTCATTGTTGACCCATCACTTGAGCCAAGACACTCGATGTTTAATGAAGCAATTACCTGAAAGCATCTGGAGGCTCTGAATGCGAGTGGCCATTCACACAGACAGCTGAAAACCATGACAATTCCAGTCCGGCGGTTTGTGGGAGTAAGTAACCGTGCCAAAAGAAGGCCTTTAAGAAATCCCTCTTCATTTCTTTGACGGCTGCAGATTACGACTGGATTGGTCTTTAAACTTCTAACAAGATGTCGGAAGAGCTTCCTGACAGAGCTGTGACTGAGAATAAGTGGCCGAACAGTATGCTCTGTCAGACTACATTAGCGTAGAGCCAGAGTGATGCTGAAATGCTGCTGTTATTCCAGGATTGGAGCGAGGAGCGAGAGTCTGGCTTTACACTGATCCGCCGCAGAATACATCGCTGCATTATGGTCTGGCTGAAATGTAAATGGCATTGAATGGTATTTTAGGAAAAGATTTGAAGATGAGATTTAGACCAGAATAAACCTTTTATAAGCTTTGTGAATTGTGTGAGGTTATCTAAAGTCTAACATTATGCCTCTTTAAAATCCTGTTTCGTTGCTTTGTGTGGCCACATTTGTACATATGCAAATTCACACAATTTAAGAAGTAAAAATTAGGCCAAAGAAGTCATATTTTTGCATATTTTCACAACCATTTCACTCAGTTTAAAGGTTCTGAGTGTCTAGGTCAAGTAATATCAGGTTCAGATCATAACAGAGGCTTCCGTGAATCAGAGTACAATAATCGTTCTTTTCAGATATGGCAGATTGTCACAGGGTCACAGCACTTTTCAATTTGACATAATTTTACAGCTCAGAATGCTCCAATGGCTGGAAGAATACAATCATCTCAAACAACATTCATTAAGCCATTGGCAAAATTTCTCTCATAAGCCGATTTAACAAAATGGGACCAATTCCAATAAGATGCATTTTAGTGGAGATATAACGAGTGTACTTCGGGGCTCAATGACCAAGCCTTTACCCAGAATTCCCTGGAAATTCATGTCTTACCAGAATACTGTATCTTTTTCCTTTGTTGCAGCAGATACTGTGTGTGCTCTGATCTATATTTCAGACAAACATGTATGGCGGTTTATGGTTTTGAATTTTGTTTGCATATTTCTGGTAAAGCTGTCCTACTTTCCTTTTGTGTTTCGGGAAAAATGCAAAAGATAAACACAGGGGTGGTAGTGACACTAGTTTGAGCACATACCTCAAGGAGATGATGAGGGGTGTTCCCGACCTGCCCGGGCCGTCTGCTCTGATCATGCCGCGGTTTACAGAGTCAAATAGCACATACAAGGGTTATTTGTACACATATTTATTATTGATTTAGTCACACAAATTAACAATTAAACATATACCAAAACTTGCTGCTGCTGCATGTCGTCATTAGTAATGTGTCTCTTGAACAAATGATCAGATTTCTAGTTTGATATGGTGAGCTAGTTGTCTGGTATAATGAGGCTTGTAAAAGTTAATTACGCAACCTGCTTGTCCCCATGAAGATGTCATTGTTTTGCCTGGAATGTTTCACACGATCTCTCTGGGTGGAGTCTGCATGTCCTCCCCGTGTTACCGTGGGTTCTCTCCGGGTTCTCCGGCTTCCTCCCACCGTCCAAAGACATGACTGTGTTCAGGTTAATTGGAAACTCTAAATTGTCCCCTGTGAATGAATGTGAGAGTGAATGGTTGTCTGTCCTTGTCTGTCTCTCTGTGTTAGCCCTGCGACGAGTTGGCCACTGTCCAGGGTGTACCCCGCCTAAGGCCCAAAGTCACTGGGATAGGCTCCAGTCACCCGCGACCCCTAACAAGAATAAGCGGTAGAAAATGAATGAAAATGAATGAATGTTTCACAGTATGGCATTTAACTTCTCTATCTTACCTTTATTAAATAACTTGTGTTTTCATTTGCAAAAAAAATTACATACATACTTACTGTAAGCGGGATCACCTCTCCACACATCTGACCTGTAACGTGACCTGGTGGTGTTACCTACTTGTCTCCATGGAGATAGACACGATAATGCCATATTGTAATACCAGTGAGTTTTCCATTGAGACAAGCAAGTGTTGGACCATGCTTCAGAAAAGTCAAAGTGACATCTTTATATCGAATTGTTTTAAAGTCTATATGACAGGTTTTCATGTTTTTCTATTGACTTAGTTTGGTGGGAGGGCCCCTGTGGTAAATATTTATCAGTTATACATTCGTGAAGTTGCAGTTTAAGAAGAAATTTTGAAAAATAAAAGATTAAAATGACAGGAAGTAGCGTTGAGTTCTAAAACAGAATCCCTCCTACGTCATCAAAAAATCATCAAAACTGAAAAATCTTTCTGACAGTTTAAACAATCATTGAACAAAATAAATGTGTTATCAGGAATTATTATTTATCAAATCATTACTATTGTGTAATTTATACCGATTTCGGTTCTTGATTCCAAAATGGTTGCTAGGTAACAGAATTACGTCTAATGACATATTTGCTGCTCATGTCCAACCAGGAAGTAACATTATAAACATTACGAAAACTGTCAAAACTGACAAAATGGCAAAATGTTTAGTAAAATCTGAAATATAATCAGGTTCACCACGTTTTAGTGAAAAGTGACATCTAACCTGTCAAGTAGACTTTAAACATATTTTTGGTAAAAGTGCAAAAAATAACTGCAAATATAGCAATCATTTTAGTCTGCAACAAATCATCTTAGTTTGCAGGAATTATAAAAAGTATTTATAGCTTAATTATTAATAAATGTTGGTGAATTGTATCTTGGGGTAACATTAAGTAGGGGTGTTATGACGTTTCTGTCCATCATGGGCTAAGTTTACAGCTTTTTGACCTCGTGGATGTGCGTCATGGTGCGAGCGGAATCTGTGCCAGTTGAACACGTGACGCACACGTTTACGCCCATCAAAACTATCATGCTTTTACGGAACAAGGAAGTTGTGCACCTGTTATTCTACTTGTCTTCACCTGCTTTCCAGTAAACTGTGAGTACATTATAGTAGCATTTTATCCCAGACTGCAATTTCGTTATGCGCCATGGTTAAACACTTAATTACGCACGACAAAACCGAAACTTAGAAGCAAACTTAACTTTTCCCAGAGGTCTTGCTTCCGGAGCTTGTCTGTCACTATGATGGTGGACACCGAGGAGACAGCGGCGGTGACCGAGGGGCAACTGGAGCATCCCCTGAGCCCGGTGGAGATGGCGGAGGAGGCCAAGGATGTAAACGGCACGAATGAGACCAAGAAGCGGCCTGAGGAGAGCAAAGCGCCCGCTGCCATCTACCTGCCCGACGAAGAGACCACTCTGCCTCTGTTCAAGATGAAGAGGTTTCTAGTGCTCAGGGTAAACTCGAACAGTAAATGTACTAATCCTTTGCTTTAACAAGTTGTATTTTGTTTTTTAATTCAGGCATATTTTACAGCCCATTATCATAACTCTGGTCCTTTCAAAGATGTAACATGGTTTTGGAAGCAGAGTACAACATTTGTCCAGTGGTTGTAAAGGTTCAGGGTCTGAAGTAAATCTTGGATGGGACACTGCTGGAAATACCATGTGCCGGAGTGGGGCAGCAGGGGTTTGTTGGGTCCTTGGGCAAGACACTTCTTCCAGCCTGCCTCCAGAGATGAAGTACACCGGTGTACGAATGAGAGTGTTAACAGCGTATATGACATGCACTGTCCTGAACAAATACACATATTATTAACATGTTTATTTTCAGTCAAGTTTTCAACCACTTTTTTAAATTACAAAATGCATACAGTTAGCTCAGAGCAGGTCTATTAAACTTGTTTAGTGGTTTAGTCTTAATTTGGTCTTGGTTTAGACCTGGTTTAATTCTGGGTTAGTCCTGGTTCAAACCCGGTTGGTCATGATTAATTATTTTAAGTCTAATATAGCAGTTGCAATATTATTATTGAAACAGAGCAAGTTTGGAATACTAAAGATTCAAAAAACTCAATTCTGTCTACTAGAATAAGATTTATGTCAAGGTATTAGCAAATCCAACTCTACTTACAAAACCCTGCTCTGATTTTGGCATCATACACAAAACAACAAACCAAAGCTTAGAGATTGTATTACTACTTTCTGTGCGTTAGTTTGTTTAAGTTTCAGTTTACTTTTTTCTTGCCATGGCCACCAGCAAGACAAAAAGCATTGTTATTCCCTGTCCCTATTTTACCTTTTATTTTATCAGGCTAACATTAAGAACAAATTCTTATTTACCATGTTGACCTAGGAAATCAGAATAGCTTGTTATAAATTCCAGTGTAGTGAATCAGCAGGTGCTCCTCTCTCAAAGTAAATAGTGTCACTTGGGAGTGTACTTTGTAGCAGGTTTTGAATATGTTGCCTTCTGACACAGAAGTGCAGGCTGCCCTGACATGGTCCACGGTGTCAACTCGGACTGAACTATGGGGCTGGTCATCAACTGTTGTCCCGCATTTATAGCAGGATGTAGGATTTCTTCAATATCGCAATATAAAAGTCATTTATGTTTACATTTTCTATTTTGGTTCTCAGGCCAATTTTCCAATCATAACAAAAATTGAGCTCCTCGTGTTTGTCAAATTCTACAAGTAAAACCAGTCTGCACTAAATCTAAAAGTGCTCTTTATAATACAATATACAGTACCAGGCTATTCAAATGTATTGAGGGCCTGATTTTTCGGAGGACAATAACCTTTGAGCCAGATGTGCACAACATGGTACCATTCTAACAAAATCTGGTGTTAGACATAATTTCCCCAACACTAGATTTGTTTCAATAACGAGAAAATAATAAAAATACAACTGCAATATTAGACTTTTACAAATACAAATGCTTTATCAAATTGCTCTGTAACATTGCCAATTGGCAGGACTCAACCAGAATTTAACTAGCACTATAGTAGATACCAACCAGGTCTATTCAGAATCCAACCAGGTCTAAAGCAGAATTAGACCAGGACTAAACCAGGACCAAAGACTTACAAACTAGGACTAACTCAGAATTTAACCAGTAAACAAGAGAAAATATTGGAGTTCATATTTGGAAATGAGTCATGGTCTGAATCTGATCGTTTGGAGGGCCTGATTTGGCCCCTGGGTCTTTATGACAGGTTCTCATGTTTGTCTAATTAGGACTTAGTTTGGTGGGAGGGCACCTGTGGTAAATATTTATCATAGTTTTCAGTCAAGATAGAGTTTGTGAGGAAATTTAGAACAATGAAAGTTTAAAATGACAGGAATTAGAGCTGACTTCTGAAATAGAATCCCTCTGTGATGTCATCAAAAAGCGACATAGCATCGAAAACACAAGAACAATATAAACGTAACTGACACATTTTTCTGAAAACTTAAACCGTCATTCAACATAATAAAGGTCTTATCAAGTATTGTTTATTGTCAGTTCCTAAGTATGGATTTTGGCCCTTGTTTACAGTATAGTTGCTAGGTAACAGTTGTGGAATTACCTCATGTCATATTTGCTGGGTTTTGTGACATTATAAACTTCACAAAAACAATCAAACTGGGGACAAACAGGCAAAATGTTGTTTTTTTTAATGTTAAATATAATCATGTTCACTACATTTTAGTGAAATGTGTTGTCTAACCTGCCATATAGACTAAGTTGAATAGGCCTGCAGTATACCATCATATTGTCAGAACATTGTCATCAAGACACGGAGATATTCATTTTTTCAGTATCGTTCATCCTTACCTCAGTATATGGTAGCTCTTCCATGGCGTTTTTTACTGATGGTTCAAAAAATGTGAAGTGCTAACAGTGTTTGCATGAAAAAACCCAACCATTATCTGATTTCTTGAGTTTTATAAGATTATTGAAATGTCATATAAACTTAATTATTTTTGATTTTTCACATCTGTGCAGGTTTTGACAAGGAAAATTGTTTTAAAATGTGGCTAATTAATGTGGTAAAGAAAGACAAAAATGAAAGAAAAAAAAAAAAAGATTAAAAGATTTATTTTTTAAAATGTGTTATACTTTGTGTTCCAAATACAAAAGTTACTCTAAAAATCCATTAATTAACTGATAATGGGTTTTTGATGATCAGATTTCTCTTGGGCTTGTAATCACACAGCAAAAAAAAAACAAAAAACATCAATTTTTTTCTTTTCTTTATTCCTTTTTTTCTGTCTAATAATTGTAGTCATCTGATTTTACTGCCAATGTAAATGTACTGTTTACATTGCTCTTAACCTGCCCTGCTCACTTTGCATTATTCATTTACCGTCTTTCTTCAACATGCAGTGGCTTCATGTTCGGTTATTTTGTTTGTCGTTTAGTCGTACTAGTCCCAGTCGTATGTCAGTAAAGCTCGTGTGAATGTGTTGTGACAGTTTTAAAGTTGCATTAGTGTTTAACAGCGATGTGTTTTGTCTCCTCAGCCCGGCACACTGAACCAGGCCATCACAGACATCACACTTCTGGTAGATAAACAGACGGACGGCAGCATCCTGGGAGTCTGGCTTATGGCAGAGTAAGTGTAGGGTTTTGCAGAAATATTCATTCTTCATGCAATTATTTTACTAGTCAGTTAGTCAGAGAAACAAGGGTACCATTCCATGAGTTACAGTTAAGGCATTATTAATAGCAGAGTTAGTGTGAGCGTCCAAATATCACAAACTATGAAAATTCAGGGCTGTTTTGGCAACTGACAACCACTCGAGCACACGTGAGTAACAGAAAATATTACAACATGTAGCACTTTATTGTGTAGACTGTTACTGTTAGCAATTAGCAGACATCAGCATACTAACTATAAACAATTCTTAATTATAATTATTCTAGACAATAATGTGCAAAAAACAAACCAGACAACAACAGTTTGTCAAGGAAATGTTTGTTTTGTTTCATCAAGTGCTACAAACATTAGTGAACTTTAGAAACTAGGTTGAAGTTAGATATTGAGAGTTATTACCTGTTGGCAGATGTGCAGCCGTGTGTCTGTGCTGTCTAAATTACAGTTTTTATTTGCTGCATTAAAATGAAAGGGATAGAAGGTTTGCATAAGTACCAGGCGTAGCTGGTAGGGTCTATACACTTCAAACTTTATCTCTTGCTAACAATGCGTTGATCAGAGGTTTTGTCCCAATTCCTAACCCTAATCATAGTGAAGTATTTAGATCGATTTCTTCTTGATGTCTTGCTCATCACGTGGCTGTACAAGCTTCAAAAATGCCAAATTCACAGAGTTAGGCAGAACTGAAAGATTTTCCGTGGTGCCGCACTGTGTGGCCTTAATTACTCTCTCGCTACCCTCCAAGAACATGCACTCCGTCAGCTGAGGGCGAGTGATCTAACTGACTGCAGCACGGAGCAAAATGAGGAGACCGCGGGACGTTACCAAATGCACTTTGAGATGTCAGCTCCTATCAGTCCAGGCCCAGCTTTCAGGAAACATTTAGGAGGCGGCCCGCGTGAGAATGAATAAAACATGCCATTTATGCAGCGCTGTCCGACACAGTTCATGTTTGTCCTACATTTGGCCCAGAGTAATCGCCACTGCACAAGCTGCTGCGGAGTCTCACCACGCACAAACATAAGGGCATAATATGGTAATAGCGTGAGGCCTCCGGGAGCGCACTGTGACTAATGCATGTTCAGCTCAATGAGAAGACGTTCAAGTGTGGGTTCACTGTGGGCTGAAGGTGGTCTGGGTTTACAAAAGGGAACGATACCAGATCATGTCAGGGATTTGTGTATATGTGCTTTTAGTTCATTTGTCTGATATCCTGTGTAATTTAAAGCACACATATCATGCTAAATGTACTTTTTTGACACTGTTATAATGTTATTCTCTCATCAAAAACATACCTGGAGTTGCATTTCATTCACGCTAGTTTGATCAACCCTGGTTAGAAAGTCTTCTCCCCTCAAAAACACTTGGAATTTCCTCGATGTGTGACGTGGCGCCGGTATCTTCTGCTGGTTTAAGTCCATAAATCATCACTTGTTTTGATCATTTCTGCCGTCTATTCACGATCATTACAACGGCGTGACTTTATCAACAAGGAGGAACACGGCTAGCATTCGGAAACAATTTGCATTTTAAATTTGTGTAATTCCCTCTGCAGCCAGTAGACAGCGCCAACGCCCAGTTACTCAGGTTGTTACAAAGTTCTATTGCTTTTTTAGAAAATCTTTTTTTTAAATTCTAAAACATGAACTCGAGAGCATGTTTAAAGGTCAGAACAATACAATAAATGCATAATATTTGTCCTTTAAATGGGACGTAATCAGTTTATTAAATTAATCTGTTTGTGTAGAAATAAGTCCTTACTACTACTACTCAAAACAGGTATTTATTTACTGCAATACCTGTCACTCAAACAAAGAAAGCGTCTCTTGTTTGTAAATTCAACTTCTGCTTCCCTTATAATGTATTTGCATAACATTTTTGTTCAAAGGCTTATATTGTTGGCAATCCTGTGAGACAATTCAGGTCAGTGTCCCTTTAAACGTCACAACAAACAGCTGCTCATGTCTCTCCGTGTGAAGCAGCCTCTTCTGGTCAGTGTTACACCATTGTCTACATCTGTCCTCTCTCATCACGTCCTCTTATATCCTCGTGACGCCTCTGCAGTGTTCACCAGCGCTGTGTTCTTTCAGGTTCGGTTCATTTCGTCAGCTCGGGCCTCTCACCGACACCGGGCCACAATGATCCGCAATGAAAGCCTTAATTATTCTAACTGTAACAAGCATAATATGATTCAGGTCAGTGGACTATAATGGGGCCACTTGGGAGAAATCTGTGCCAACTAAAATCCTGATGGCACAGGTTTAGGTCAATGGCTCTCAAGTTGGGGTGTGGGGCCCCCTGGTGGTACACGGGCTGCCTCTGATCTGGGAAAAAGTATCTAAAGGCATTTGCAACTGTGATTAGATTTCCAATTCATGTTTTAATGAGCGTATTCTGTTCAGTTTTACATCTGAACAACACACAATATATTTAAATGTGAGAACTGACAAAAGACAGATAAAAACTACATACTTGGCAGTTTTTATGTAGAAAAAGACATTTTATTTGTTGTTTGTGGTGGAAATTATGGTACTTGAAAAAATGCAGGCTTTGCGATTTGCTGCGTCCATAACATTTTGTTTTAGATTAGATTGTGATTAATCTTTCAGCCCTGTTCTGATCTAAAGTACAGTATTTGTAAAAGATTTTGAATTTAAATTTGACCTTTTTGGGTTTAGGTTCACACTGTATTCAAGCTTTAATTAATATAGGAAAGTTTAGTTGTGGTTTAGACCTGGCTCAATCTATGTTTAGGGGTGCTTTAGACCGGGTTTAGTCCTGTTTACCACTGATTTAATTGCAGTTTAGATCTTGATTAGTCCGGTCTTAAGTCACTCTTATTAGCCCTGGTTTTGCTTGGTTTATTTCTGTTGTTATGTACATGTTTCAGGCATTTTTCAGTCCTGGGTTCATTTAGACTGGGGGTCTTGATGCTTGGAAAGTCAAATATTTTCAGAGGTGGTAGTAGAAATTGAGAGAGTGTAGATTTGCTGTGAGTTATTTTTTTTTAAACTCAAGCTTTGAACTCTGAGAGCCTCAGACAGGAGTTGTTGTTAAGTTGTTTATTGTTTTCTCTTGAGGGATTTGGAGATGCTTTGTTGCATATTGTAGAGCTTTGCCAAAGGCAGTTTTGGGAATCTCCGCCTTTTACTCTTACTCTTTTACATAATTGAGAGGTATTGTCTTCAATTATATTGCGTGAAGTAGTTCATATACCGTGCACTTCATTACTCCATTACGTCCATTACTTGCACAGTTGATAGATTGAAGTTCACAAAGTCAAATTTCACTTCTAATACGAACAAATTTGTTTTCAACGAATTTGCTGAAAAGATCAATTCCCATAATGTAAACCCTTTGCATTATTATTTTTTTTATAGCTCAAAAACACCCCACAGTACAATTATTTATATATTCAAATACACCTCAAGTGTGTTTCTATAAAGTACAGTGTGTTGAATCAAGTCTCTCATTTCTTCACACTTTTTGATGAAATATCTGTAAAAAAAAAAAAAATAGATCAAAGGTTTAAATTTTGTGAAAGAAGATTAGCATTTGTTTTTTTGTAGAGATTTATTTTATTTTTTTTATTCAGTGAGTGCAGACCATCTCTGCTGGTAATGCACATTTAGCAGTTTGACTTAAAAAATAAATGTTATTCCCTGCTCTTTTCTTATGTTTGTGTGCTTTCTTCGTGCCAGTAATTGAAATGTCCAAACTAAACATCACAGAACATTGCTCCTAATATTGTTTTAGTAAATTTTCCTTTTTTTTTTTTTTTTTTTTTTGATCTCAGAGTGGACCACTGGAACAACGAGAAGGAGCGTCTTGTGATTGTGACGGAGCATTCTCTCCTGGTCTTCAAATACGACTTCCTCATGTTTAACTGTGAGCAGCTGCAGAGAATCCCCCTGCACTTTGTGGACCGCATCATCCACGGCAACTTCAGCTTCCCCAAATACTCTATGCTCAAGTAAGTCCGCTGCACAAGTGGGCAATACACTATCCACAGGGTAATATCAGAGGAGGCGTTTTGAAGAAATGCAAAGTGATGCGTTTCTCGTCTAAAATGAGAAAACCTATCACATATTCTCATACAGTACAGTGACAAATAATTCAGTTAATTCGGTTGTTATTGGGGCTTTGTTATTGCGATATTTGATCTACAGCCAGGACTTTCACAGGCATGTTTTACTTCTAATGGATTGACAACATATTATCCTATTAGCATTATCAGAACAGTAAGATATTTTTAAAAAGAACTGTTGTTTTTTGTCAGTATTGCCTTCCCCAGTTCATCCTGCCAGGTCTGAAAATGCCGAGGCTTAATGGTAAATGATAACTAATATCCAGTCAAATTAGCCATCTTAATTCCATGCCATCACTTTGTTAGGATTATACAGGGTTTGTGCATCCTTGAAAACTGTAGTGCCTAAAACTGTTGCATTAGCAAGTTGTTTTTTTCTATTAAAATCAGTTTTGGAGTGGCTGTAATTTTCCTCCATTAGGACTTTAAATTACAGATCTAAAAATTACGCTTCCAATAACACCCCGCATCTTCACCTTGAGTCCAATTTACTTTAAAGTTAGAAGTTTTCCTTTCAGCTTCTCTTTTCTGGGGTCACTACTACAGGAAGTTGTGTCATCCCTTGGTTTAGACCTGATGCCCCTCCAGATGCAGTGCCACTTATTCTTGAAAAATACCAGCAGGACGCCGGTCCCTGAGCTCCACGGAGCCTGAGATGGTTTATATCGCACTATCATGTCAGAGATGTACTTTAGATAGTACGGTTTAGATACTATTCCTTTAGTTTTGGCAATGTTTTTAGATGGTAAAAAGCTGCTGATGTTATTGATTTGTTGTAGCGGTTAAAGTTCAAGTCTGAGTCCATTATTACTCCTGGATTTCTTACTTGAGTTGTAGGTTTTAATGAACAGATAAGGACTTGACATCAGAAGATTAATCTTGACACGTATTTGCCTGTGTATCTCATGCTGACATCAGAGGAATAACAAACCCACAGCGTCTTTTCTGTCCACACACATGTCGAGAAAAACTGGTGGCTTTTAACTGATCATAAGGTGGTACGGGAAGTGTAGGGACGTGTAAATATTCAGCTATACCGCCCCCTTGTGCTGCATGCTACATAGTGTTGTCACAATACTAAAATTTAAAACTTGATTTCTATACCAGGGAAAGCCTCGAATTTGATGCCACAATAATAATTTAAAACTTTAAAAGCTCTTTTTTTAAATTAAACTTGTCAGGAAAGTTATATTATCAATACTTGCTCAAATTAGTATCTAGTTTTGATACTAGTTTAGGTTTCGATTATTTTCTGATTTTCTGTATTTTTGATGACTAGTTTGGATTTGACCAAGCTCTTTTTAGACAAGGTTTTAGACAATATACTAACATTCTCAACACAAAATACTATTACTTTTCTTTTCAAAGCTCAAAATCATTCTAAAACTCTTCACGAAAGGTCACATTTTGTCCTGTTAATATATTTTTTCCCCAGTTTCGATAAATCTAATGTCTATACTATCAGATTTTCAACACTTTTGACAGCCCTAGTAGTTTTTTTCTTAATTATTATTATCAAAACCATGATTAGTTTGTTTTTTGCTGACTCTTATATTATGGTTGACAATATGGAAGTGGCTCTGTAATCTGGAGCTGTTAGAAATCAAACGCATTGTATGTATTTAATGGATTGATGAACCCTTGACTTCACCGTCCTGGTCCACCAATGTTGTCAATTTGTTATTTTTTGCCGTTATCATTGGTAGTATGTATAATTTACCATCATCATTATCTTCCCACATGAGTCTTCGTGTTCCGGTGGTGCCAGGTGCCAGTAGAAAGTGTATTTTTAGCGTCGAATCTGTTGTTGTTTGCTCTCTCCAGGTGCGCCCCTGAGAGCAGCATCTGTGGGGAAAGATGTGTTTTAAGTGCCTTCTTTCCAAACCGTCTAGACAAACTAATTACCCAGAACACCATCCAAATTCTGAGTCGTCCTGCCTGAGAAAGACTGAGACAAAGACGGAGAGAAGGAGAGAAGGAGAGAGGAGGGTGTGGGCCTGTTTGTTTCTTTAGTGATGCAGAAAAATATAGATAACGTTTGAAATGGGACCAACACTTGAGGCTTTGTTTTATCTTCACCTGCATCTAAATTATTCCAAATATAATAGACGTATAATAACGTTTTCAGACTACGGTACAGTCGAGTGCTTGTCAATAGTTCCATTTTACTTTGATTTGATTTGATTTATTTCAGACTCGGTTCCAACCTTTATAGTTGTCTTAAAATGTCATCAGACTGTCCTCAATTCCAGAATAGAGGCGACTGGAGGCAAAACGAAGTAGACTATAAAATATTTTCAATGATTAATAGACATCCTAATGGTTTTTGTCTTTATAACAGAAAACAGGGTAGAAATGTCACTAGGTTTTCTGTTCTACTTCAAAATGTGGGTAAAAAGTTTTCTAGCCAAAAAAATGTGTTTGAGTCTCACGAAAAGTATAATTTGTGGTAAAGTATGTAATATATCTGTAGATACAATGAAAAGTTTGTGAGTATTTGTCCTATAACACCTAAATATCAGGATTTACCCTCATTAACAATGTTATGTATCCGTCATGGTCCCCTATTAAATAAACATATACTATAAAATACAATAGTAAATGTCTTAAAACCAGACACTGATATCACTCACATGTGTTTGAGTATTTTTCACTTGAGAAAACCTCCTTGATTTTTTAATATTAAGGGATATTCTGAGGTTAATCCCAGCTCCTCTATTGAAATCACATTATCTTCCACTTCACTTTTGACTCGTTTCCAGAATGTAGAATATTTTTGTCTATGGGGTCTATGTGTTGCTGTTATAGAAATCCTGTTTTAAATCTGGTTTAGTATTCCTCAAGCCACATATTTTCTTAGGCTTTTTGACTTTTTGAAAATACTAGAGAAGCAAACAAAGGTGATGAATGACAGTTAAAAAATAAAAAGAACATCAGTGTATTGTTAAAATCAATCACAATGATAGTGTTATGTTTGTTGTTCTGTTTACTAATATTAAAACATTGAATTCACGGTTTTACTTGATTTTAGCTGCACACAAGTATCACACATGACTAAACTGCACACACACTTGTCCTCTCTCTTGTGAACATCAGAGCTGATATTCAATGTGACCACCAGAGGGCAGCCACCTCAAAGCAGCTGATTAGGAGAGACATTTGCATATCACACACACAGCTTCAGATCCTTATCTTCAGAGACGCTGCTCCTTCAAAAAACTTTAAATCAGGTCAGATGAAATATAGTCAAATGTTGAGATTTCATTTAAGAGTCTACTTCAGTTTGCCCCAACATTTCCATTTCTCTAAAAGTGGTGTGAACTCTAAAAAAGGTACTCATCTAGATCTAAAGTGAGTTAGGTTTACTATTTTGGTGGGAAAGTGCCCCTGGCCAATCCCATAAATAATAGACCAGGTGAATTGTGAGGCAAGAATAGTCACACAGTGTTTTTCTTATGTTACTCCAAACTGCAGCCTCTTGACTTCTTAAACCACTGGAGTAAAGTGCAACAAAGAAATTAAAGGCTTAAAAAACACAAAGAGCTTTACTTAATGCTAACAATAGCTCCATATCTGCTGTAATGATGTATGTGGCAATGTGTTTGGATAAAGCTTAATGTTAACTAGATTTGTGTCATAACAGGCTTGAAATAGAGGAGGTGGGAAATAGATAGTCTACAGGAGTAGTTGATTTAAATGTATGCACAGTTTTAATGTGAAATATCTCCATCATAAGAAATAAGAGAAAGTGGCTCAAGGTACTGACTATGGGCCCAGGGCCAGCTTTGGAACTGAGCCGACAGAAGAGAGCAAAAGAGCTGGAGTTTTACAAGAACTTTAGCCAGATACAGTTAGTGAAATACAACATGTAAACACTGCTCTGTGCAAAAACCTGAGCTCACATTTTATTCACCTCCATGTTGTCCTCTGATGAAGCCAAACTGTCTACAGTGTGAGAGCTGCAGACAGGATCAATCCTGCAGCGTCCATGTGTCCTGTGCTTTCCTTCATTCTCTCTCTACAACTCTGAAGTGAATTCCAATAAGTTAATTTACCTCGTTGCTGTTCAACTGCAGTTATGTCACCAAGCTCTGTGGGCTCTGGTTTAGTGGCTCTGGCTGAACTGCCTGATATTCCTCTGCTGCTGTAAAGGCATTTCTCCTAAAGATGTAGCTATATTCTTTTTTTGTCACTGTTTTTCCATACGCTTTATGACTTGATTCATGACTCATCAGTTTAATATAGTACTATCTCGATATGAAAAGTCAAATTCGAAAACTGTTTATTTACTGAAGCCCAAAATGTGACTGGGCAGGGCATCTGACATAATCCACTTGCTAAATCTGTTTGTAAATCACAGCTTTCTTTGGAGGCCTGGGATTTGCTATGACAACCCCGGAGGGAAAAGCAAAGAGGAAAGAAGCAGATTGTAAACTTGACAGATTCCTGGGCCAATGGGAGCGAGGCCTGAGCCGGTTCAGTTTGAGTTTCAGGTTGTTCTGTGATGAGACCAGGCCTTTGGGCATTTCTGAAACCAGACTCTGACAGTGTAAAAGCTCTCAGACCTGGGAAACTCTGACTTCCTCAAATGAGTGAATGAGAAAGAACAGCCGTTCAAACCGCAGTTTTAATTCCCAGGAACATTAAAAATAAACATGTATGTTTTGCCAGTAGGTAATTTTATTATAACCAGACTTATTCTGCTCTGTGCTGCAGTTTTTCCTGTACTCCAGCGCCACTAGGTCAGTGTTTTTACCCACCCCCTTGATAAATAAACTTTTGAGTTGTCAAAAAAAAAGTACCCAAATACTAATCTATTAGTATTAGTAAATACTAATTTGAACAAGAACATGAAACATGAAAAAGTGTAACCTTTCCTAAATTGTTAGAGAACAATCTTGAATAGTATCAGACCACATGGTAATATTAAAGGAGACATATGCAGAATCAACTTTCATGAGCTTTTGTCACAGTGGTGTTTCCTCATGATTTGTTTCCTCAAAGTTGTATTTAGTTTGAATCCTGCATTTTTGAGTAATCCGATT
Organism: Rhinogobius similis; assembly: GCA_019453435.1. Classification (NCBI taxonomy): domain Eukaryota; kingdom Metazoa; phylum Chordata; class Actinopteri; order Gobiiformes; family Gobiidae; genus Rhinogobius; species Rhinogobius similis. Next base: position 25,837,239 of record CM033625.1, read on the forward strand.
TGTCCAGCAACTGAGGCTTGAGTGCTCTGAAAATTCCTGTTTTCACCTACCCCCCGTAGGTGGTCCCCGTCCACATCTCTGTGCTTAGTTAATTATTTGAAAGATTAAGCTTATGAGTAATACATATAGAGTTCTAAAATATCACGTACCCACTTTTCAAAAATGTAAATCTGCTGATTGTTGTCAAGAGGCGAGGATAAGTCAGTGAACCTGTTTCTATTACTAAGCCCTTTTAGATCTACACTGCGGTTTAGTATGGACAAAATATGTACAATTATCATCTAGTTATTTTACAGTTCACTACTAAGTGCCTGAATAAAAAACATAATATGTCTCCTTTAAAGAAACTACTAGTTTTGTTGAAAAATTGGCTTTTTCCTTAGTATTTTTCCTTAGTATTGAAATTGAGTTTGAACTTTGTGACAACACTAATTGTCATACAATGAATTAAGAATTTCTTTATCAACACATGATCTCATCACAGATCTCTTCACTTGCCCATTTTCCTGCAGATAACACATGAACATACACAAGTATTAAGATGAACTTGTGTCCATAACAGACCGCTTTATTTGTCTATAGAGTAAGAAATGTTGGATTAATGCAATTTAGCCTTTGCCAGTTGATGTAAAAATGTATTTCTAGCATACTTTGCAGTTGTCCCCTTGGTAGTCTATTCAAAAACAAAGCTTAGATCAAAAACAACGTGCACTCAGAGTCCAGTTTAGGCTGTAGTAGTGTATAAATGAATAAAAGCCTTCAGACGTAGAGTGTTTTTAGTCGAGCGGTTGCAGATTAGTGCGTCTTGGGAGTGGCTCTGAACCTGTGGACTTGTTGTGTTGAAGGTGGAAATCTTTTTTGCCAACAGCCTGCAGCTATAAGATCCCAGCGTTTGCATCATGACAGTTCACATGGTTGTGCAGTCAAGAGGTTGCATGAGGCGTTTTGTAATGAATAATGTAAAGATCATAGCAAAGAAGAGGCGAGGAGAGATTCAGAAACGTCTGACCACCCCATCGCCTTGTTCTGGTTCACAATACAGGCTAAATGTTTTTGTTGCTGGCTTGGAAACGTAGGGGCAGGCCAAGGTGAAATAGCAATTTTAAGATTCTTTAGTTTTCCTGCTCTTTATTCTGTATTTTTCTTCCTCGTTGTCAATCACTTTGCTAACCAATCACAGCTGAAACAGATCATAAACATGTATCTTTCTTTCCATATAAGCATTGTACCACCAAATAGAAAATGTTTGTGTTACAACTATTGTGAGAAGAAACATCACAATATAACGTTTGTTCACAGTTATTGACACATAACAAAAGATTTATTCTAATACAGAGCGTTTGTGAGCAGCTTTATGAATTCAAACATTCTGAATTCAAAAGTTATTGTAATATAAACAGCAACATAGCAACACTTTTTTTAAGAATGCAAATTTCACTGAAATGGCCCAACCTTAACTTTCCTCTACCCATTTTCTGCCCTAACATTTGAAGCAGCAATACCAGCAGCCACCTCAGCCTCGAATGTTTTGTCACATTTGTAGATAATCATTTTATATTTTGCTCATTGTAAACTGTAATATTGATCGAAATCAACTTAGTAATAGACGCTGGACCATTGACTTCCCGTTAAAAACTGCAGAACTGAAGAGCCCAGTGTCTTCATTTCACTGAAACAAGCAGCGGCTTTACATTTATTTTTTGAAAAGCGTGATTTTAGATAGGGCTGTTTCGGTCAGATAAGTTATAGTTTTCAAATATCTTTGCCACACACCCTTTTAGTTGACTAATTGGTCTTTAGTTGACCGAGAATTTCTTCAGTCAATAACAGCCCTCATTTTAGAATCTTATCACGTATCACGCAGTCTTAATTTCTCAAATAATCACAACTAAGTACAGGGTGTACTTTGTTGTAAAAACAGGAATTCTTGAGCTTGCAAGTCTCATTTTTAGGAAGGTACAGGATTACTCAAACATGCAGGAATCAATCAAAATACATCTTACAGTATACAAATGACGCGGGCACTCTGTTAACAAGAAACAAGACTAAAATCTCACTGAAGCTGATTTTACACAATATGTCCCCTTCAACCAAATCAGCCCCTTTGTTTTACTTTTGCTCTCAGTCCTATCAGATTCATGGCCCATTGCAGAGCACAGGTCCGGATGGCTGACAGGGCTTCAGGGCTGTTGTGTAACTTTTGCGTGTGTTGTTTTTTTTTTTTCTTTCCCTGAGACAATGTGGGACACTTGCCACGGTGAGCTCTGATATTGATCTTGTGTGTTCACTCATGAGTCCCAGGCCAAGAAAGGAACTTTTCATCACTTTGCCCTCCAGCTCACTCTCCACTGTTGCTTTTATGCCTCTGTGCACTTGGAGAAAAGGTTCTGGATCAAACTAGGGGAAACCAAGATTGCTTTGCCAAGTTGCTTTGTAATTAGCACAGCTTGTCTAAAGATATTTTGGTGAGAAGTTGTCTAGTTATTGTGCTGTTTAGTCCATATGCATGTGATCATTTTCTACGTGATGTCTATTCTTCCGCCTTTACTAGTGTTTAGTTCATGGAATTGTTAGTCAGTTGGAAGGATGATTTTGTGGTGTTTTGATGAAACGTTCAATTCTGGGCTCAGGGTAAGAATTCAGGTTTTTCCGGGAATTTCTGAGAAATAAAAACACCTGTAACTGAATAAATTGATGACTGATGACGATGAATAAGATAAGAGATTCTCTATTTGTCTGACAATGGGGAAATGCAGTGTTGCAACGCACAGTTCAAGAACAGCAGGAGAATAGAAATCAATCATTTTGAAATATACACTTACATTTTACACACTGTACAGGTAAAAAAACAACAACTCCTATGTACAGTAAGGGGCTATGATTATGGTTGTGTGCAGTGCAGCATTTGGACAGAATAAATGACATGTGGAACATTCCAGGCAAAGAAACATCATCTCTCTGGAGACAAGCAGGTGGCGGACCCTCCACCAGAAAAGTTGCATAATTGTTGTGAGATGTGGGGTTTGTTTTCCATTAAAGGGTTAGGGTTATTACATTTGGTTTTGGTTCAAGTGTGACCATGTGTTTGTACTCGTTTGGTCTTAAACATGGGGTGGAAAGTAACTAAATATATACAAATACTCACGTTACTGTAATCAGCGAGGTTTTTTGCGTAATTGTACTTATTTGAGTCGATTTTTACCCCGTACTTATAGTTATAATTGAGTACATTTTTTGCATGGTCCAATGCATGGCTCTCACTGCTGTATCTAAAAAACATCGCTGCACTGCCTGCTCTGATTGGAATATGCAGATTGTGATTTAAAACAACTTATTCCAACTGTTTTGTACTTTTGCTTATTTGTGCAGATACATATTTTTAAGTCGTTTTTATAGGCCTTCAAACCTTTTGGCGTTGTCCCACCAGGAGCAGCCTGTTCCTCCTCTTGTCGCCCTCAGCAGGTGGAGTGTGAGTGCTTGTAGCTTCGGAGGTGAGCTTCAGTGAAAGTCCAAACTCTCCACACAAACAGCTCCTCCGAGGCTCAGCCCTGCTCTGCCTGTTCGGGCCGGTCCCACACGCTCATCGCTTACCTCTGGAATCCTACCAGCGCTTTTTTTTTTTTTATCAGTCTATAGAACTGTCCCAGAGCAGAGCAGGAGCAGAGGAGGGGAAGAAACTAGAGACTCTTTACTCACATTTTTTTATCCAAGTGCATTTTAGAAGCATTAATCAGGCTTCAATGGTTGTGTGGTACATGTAATGGTAATAAAACGTAATAGAAGTAGTGGTAAGCATAGCAGTACTGCTTGTTGTTAGATATATACTTAACTTTAACTTCACATGTTTATTTTTTTATACAGGCCTGTTTCTATGCTTATTTCTATTTTTCTTATTTTTTCTTATTACACTATAAATAATCGTTTACCGTTACTTAGTTATTTACTTCATTGTCATGAGAGAGAAACACACACACACACACACACGCACGCACACACCACATAAGTTTACGTGACATAACAGCGACAGGTGACATAATTCAAGCGCATAATAGAACAGAACAAAGAGTTTACAGTTTGTTCAGTGTGTGGATAGCTGGAGGGATGGGACTGTTTTTGCATCTGAGAATACTGTCATCTGGAGAGAAGAGGAGTGAAATAACTGTGCAACCTCTTCATAGCAGGGTTTGTTAATGTTAAAGCAGAATTTAATAACTTAAGCGACAGAGCTCCCCCCGCAGCTCTCTGGTGAAAATGCACTGCTTGTGAAAAGACGCAAAAGCTTCTTTTTTTTTCTTCTTTTTTTTAAAAATAAGGAAGTACAATCACATGAAAAACATTTCACGTTGCCAAATATGAAATAAAGAGCCAGGGTTTCTCAGGAGAGTTGTCTTCGGGTCGATGTCAGTAAATGTTGGGCTGGTTTTCCGCCCAAAGACAGCAGGGTACGTTTCAAAAGGTAAAAATGTTACTTAGTTCTGCTTTAATGTTAATGTAGTTTTACTATTAGTAAAGGTGGTAGTAGCAGCATTACTTCATTATGCCTCATATATAATAATACTCTTTTCATATACCTCTCCCTAAAACATTCCTTGTTTTGTGTTCTTTCCCTCCCATTTCCTCCAAACCCACTCCCTCCCAGCACAGAAAGCACAGCCTGTCATGTGCAGCAGTGGTATATTGTCATGTGAGGGCCCTTGAGTAAACAAGGTGCCACTGTTGTATTATTTTGGGGCCCCTCCCACTGGTTCACAGCGTACCTCCAGCTCCAGTGTATTGTTTAGCCTCAGGTGTTTAAATGTGCTGCAGGAAGTGTACTTACACAGGGCGTGTGGTAAAAGACTGCTCGGGTGATGGTATAAAAAACAATCTGAGCTCTGTTGGGAAATCGCACTTTGATTTATGGACACTGTTTGCACAATGCTGTCATTTACCAATGCAGATTAGTAAGACTAATGTAAGAGAATATAATTACTCAATAGACTTTAGTGAAAGTGTACTGAACTTTTGTGCGTCACCTTTTTCATCACTGCATCTTATAATCTTAAATTCAAGTTTACACATCCAGTCATAGGTGGGACAGTGGGACAAGAACGTTAAAACATGGATGATATTTAAAGAGTCCGAACAGACAGACATTTATTCTTTGCCATTTAACATTAAAAAAAATATTACATTGTACTTCTCCAAAGTCTGGAGGAACACTTTTCCTGACAGAGGATTGACTGTAGACTTGTCCGTTGATTTGAAATTTTGGAATCAATTTGATAAAAATGTAATTGCACAGACATCAAATTTGTAGGTAATTTGTTCCCAACCTTTTTATGTTTCAATTTTTTCAAGTTCTGTCATTTTGTCCTTGTGCAAGACACTTCACCCACAATGCCTAGTGTGAAAGTGTATAATATAATTAGTGCGAGCCATGATTTTTAACCTGTCAACAGTTTTAATCATTATTGCCATATTTCGTTAATCTCAGTTATTTTGGCCATGATAATCGTGGCACAACATTGTAATATTGTCCCGTGCCTATAGTTTCCAGTACAGCTTTGGTCACTGCCCTACATCGATTGTTGTGACAATTGTTACTATTATATTCTCTTGTTTTAATGTTATTTATACCAAACAAATCCAACGAAAAAGAAATCCTTCACAATGTACTCGTGTTTGTGCATCCCGTGTAAACAACAAAGCAAGACAACAGCTTTGACATGTTGTTCTTGAGTCTGAGCTACAAGTGACATGCTTTAATAAGCTCCTGTGAAGCTTGTGTTGTATTAATATTCTGATGCTGTTTAGAGGAGTGGCTCCGGTCTGCAGGTGTATTCTGCTTTGTAGTTTACTTGTCGATGTGATTAGATAATAAACCTACTGCTTGAATGCAAATAATAGGAAAATACGCTGCTCAAGTAGTATTTAAGGACTAAATCGAATTCTGGGAAGCTGTGCAGCCTTAAAAGCATTTCATTCCACATAAAAAGTGTGTGATGTAATATGAATTTTCTTGCCCCTTTTATTTGTTGTAGTAATGTTATACTGTATGCACTCTTTTTTTTTTTTAAATTATCACTACTATTGTAAATTTCAGTTGATTAATTAGTTAATTTTTGGACTCTGATTTGTAGTAGTAGTAGTAGACTAGACCTGATAATATTGCATTAAAATAATAACTTCATTGAAAAGATCCATATAAAATGTCCCATATCTGTATGTTGTATTGATTTTGTATCCAACACATCTCAATTTATTGGTGCTGGTGTTAAAAAATCTTTCCTTTTTTTTCTCTCAGACAGAAACAAGGCACAGAGAGAGAAACATCAAAACACTTATAAATCGTCCTGAATATGTTGTGTGGCACAGTTCTTCCATTTGGTTTGTCAAGTGTGTCCATTTGCATTTTTCTGTCCGGTCCTTGATTGCTGGCTCAGATTGTGTCATCCTTTTTTGTGTTGGCCTTTTTCCCTGCAGCACGAAACATTGTCCAAAGGCATCCATTTACTGCGTCCATGGCAGAGGTTTTGAGGCCCAGATAGTTCAGAAACTGAGTGGGATGCCAATGCCGAAAACAATCTGCAGTGCTCTTTTGATCTAAGTAGAGTATTTCCATACATTATACTGTATATAAAATGTGTGTTTCTTTTGCCCATAATGGTGTCATAAAATTTGACATAAATGGCATTTAAATTAATATTATTATTATATTTAATTGGCATTAAACTTAAATTTCACCTGGAGCTATGATTAGTTATTTGACAAAACTTACTAGATCCTTTGGCCAACATAAAACACATAAAGATAAAAAATGTGAATTGCTGTGAATTGAACTGTTGATGTCAGGAATGTGTTGATTTAGGGCTCGATGGCTGGAGGGGAGCGGAGTGTGATGGTGCAGAGCTGCCCTGGTTATTGTGCTCCTCGGGGCATCAGGGCAAACAGGTGGTGTCCAGGATGTTCTCAGCTCTTTAGGTAGATCTGTAAGAAGCTCATGCTCTTATAGAACATTTGACTGCAAAGTCCATATGACTTTAGATTAAATGAAGAATGGCTCTCTAATTATATGTCTGCATATAGCTGTACATCACATCCAAACATGTCATCATCATCACATAATGTTGCTCTGTCAGTTCAAAGAACCAATAAGGAACTAGTAATGTGGCGTGGACAATAACTAGGCCATTTGCTCAATTTTATTTTTCTACTTACGACTACAGCTGGTACTTGTGTAAACATATTATCATGTTCATTTTAGTGAGGCGCCAAAATCCTATCGTGATCTTCAGCTCTCCATAGGGTGATGTAACGTTAAGGGGCTGGCGCAAATCAGAGCCGCAGTTTTCAACACGGAAGTCAGCGGACTTGTTTTTTTACATTTAACATTTTAGGCCAAACAAAAGGATCTACGGGTGTCGTAGATTAGAACTATATAGAAGACAAAATCATAATAGGTCTTCTTTAATAAAGCATGATCAAATACTAAACATAAACATCATATTCCTTTATACAAATAAATGTGCTGTTTTACTTCAATAATTTTTCATCAGTTTCCTTTGGTTTTAAGAGCTTTCACCACACCACCTGCTTTTAGTCCACTAATCCATGCACAGGACATAGTCAGCTACAGCCCTAATAGTTTTTTTAATTTGTGATTTGGTTCCTCTGCAAAATAAATGATGTATTTGACTCATCTATGACCCTCTTAATGTTACGGTTGACAAAACATATAAAACAAATAACTTATGAGCGTTCTTAAATGGGGCAACCTTTACGCTCCATGGCAACAATAAAAGTGGCACTAATCCGTCTTTGGGGCACACACCAAATGTAAGGGCAATTTAGACTTTACTGGGCTTAGGGCTAATCTACAGTGGCTTCTTCACATTAGCTTTGCTCTGTGTTTCTTTCAAAGCAAACAGCGACTTTAATGAAAGGGCCCCGGGTCATATCTGTCCTCGCGGTGCAAACAGACCACCGAGCTGCGCCAAAATCCACGCTTTGAAATCTGAAAGTCTCTCCTACACATCTGTACAATGCTGGATTTACTGCTGCACGGCTCATGTGATCCCGGGTTTAGAGAAACGAGGCGGCCATGTTTGGGAGGTCTTTGGAACGGCACTGGAAACATCAGGGTCAGTCTGAGTTCACAACAGTTTTTGGCACAGTAGTTGACAGGTTGCACTATTCTTCAAAACAAGGTCAATTTGACAGTTAGAAATAAATAGCATAAAATTAATAATTACATTTTTTTTCATATGTTAATGTGTTTTATATATATACATATATATATATATATATATGTGATATAAGACTTTGGCACAATCAAAAGTCTATCTTTCAGACACCACAGAGGTCTAGAAGCCGTTTTCAAACCATTAGTCGAGTGTTCTCACAGGACACCACGTGAATCTGCACGGCACTTGTCAAATACAGAGAGCAATGCACTGCAGTCTGTGTAACAAATAACCCGCCTCACATTAGGTGTACACCTGCCGTTACTGTCTGCCTGCATTAATTTCCTAGTGCGTGCACAGCTTTAGAACAGGTTTATTCAGAAGGCTCTGCCAGAGAGCTGCTTTCAGCTCTTAGTTCACATTTTTGATAGAGAAAAAAATTTAATTTTAAAAAGCAGAGAGCGTGCAGAGCTCTCATTTTGCCACAAAGTGCTTCTTTTACAGTATAGTTTTTTTTTTTTTTTTTTTTTGCTCATTTACTAAAATGTAATCTGTGTACTCTAGTTCTAATGTAGACGTTGGTTGCTCCCCATGCAGTACTTCCTTGGTCCACCAGGAGGACATGCTCCACAATAATCACTGCAGATTATTGTTTGTGTTTGTTTGAATCCTCAAATTGTAACCTGGTGTAGCCATCCAACATTGGGGGAAATCTGTTTTAGGACTGGTAGCTCTCTATATTGTAAAAATAAAAAAACCTCAATACTGCTGCAAAGACATTTATTACAGCACTGTGTATTTGCCATGCAGGCTTTAACTCAAATACAACTGTTAATGTTTTTGATAGGACTATTACTATTACTAAACATCATAAACAAGTCTTTGAAACACCAAATTACTGCATGTCACCTGAGATAAAAGCTTTCTACAGAACAATATGCTCATATAATTGTCACTTTGAGATGAAGCCACAACAATGTCACAGTTTTGACTTTGACCCGAGGCGACTAAAGCAGCAGCGAGAGCAAAACAACACAACAGCAGTTCGTGGTGTAACTGAACTCAGCTCTGTCAAAGGATTTAGACTCGGCACGGCTTTTTTTGTGGGTTTGAGCTGTTACTACTGCACAAGACAGTTGGGATTCAATGTTATCTTTGTACAATGCAATTATCAAAGATGTTGTTTTTTCATTCTTTGCTTTTTATTGTTTATGACGAGAGACACAAGACACAAAAGCTGCTGTGCCACTGCATGCTACTCTATGTTTTCTTAATCAGGATATAATATTTCAAGGCAATGAGTAGCAAAAATTGATAAACTGAATCAGTTTTGGATGAAATCTGGATTGGCAAATGTCCCTCTGTCTACAAAAGTCCCTCTATGACACTACTCCACTGTTTCCTCACACAAAGGCTAATTCCTTATTGATTCATTGAAATTTATAAATGGTAAAGATGGACCAATATATCTGGCCAATAGTTTTAGTTATGATCCTTAAAGATCCAGCAAAAGCCAATATTTTGTTTGGCCAAAATGATTATATCTGCTCTACATGTTGTCCCCAAAATGATGTTTTTGGCCTAGTTTATTTTGTATTTTTTCAGTATCTTATTTGTCATAAAAAAAACATTGTTTGAGCTTAATAAATGTGTGTGAATTTGTCACACGCAATCTGAAATCATTTGTCTTGTTCTGTTTGTTTTGTATTTGTATTTTTTTTTTTTCATTTTCTGTCTGGTATGACATTGGTGCAGTGGTTAAATAATTACCCTCCAATTGAACCATAGTGTTGTGCCTCTGGGCAAGACTCTCCACTTTTAACATACTTTATGTGCTTGGTTGCAAGAGGAAGGGCATTTGGTATAATAAAACAAACAATGTGTGACAAGTTGACAGATTGTAAGTGCTACATAGCTGTGTATTTGCTCCCTATAACCGTGTGTGTGTTGCAGGCGTGAGGGCGTGGGCGTGCGTGTGCACTGGGACAGACAGAGGGAGCCCTCCTTCACCTCCAGGTGGAACCCCTTTGCGACGGACATGCCCTTCATCACCTTCACCCTGCACCCGGTCCAGACTCTGTGCTCCACCTACAACTCCCTGTGCGACGTGAGTCTCAAATCCACTCACACACACAAACGAACATGCTGTGAAAAAGGGTCGAGTTTAAAAAAAGTCACATTTACAAGACTCATACAATCACCTTAAAGAACAGGAAATATTGAGACAAAGGTGTAATTCAAAGTACTTTAAAAGATAAATATGCCTTGAACTCTAATATAAGTAGATTGTCATTTTACACTTTGTTCATTGTACACTGCAATATTGATCTAAAACAGCTTAATAAAACTGCATAGCTGATAAGCCCCGCCTCTTCTTTGTGACATTTTAATGTAGCAAGCAGCAAATTGTCATTTACATGTTTTTATTTTAGATCACATTTTAGAAGCAACATTTTTCATATAATTGCAGCTAAGTACAGGCATGTGGGTGGGGATAGAAGGTAGGGGGGTAGGTGAAAACAAGGATTTTCTGATCACTTTTACTCAAACATGCATGAATCAATCAAACTACAACTTTGAGTTAATTAATGATGAGGAAACACCACTGTAACTGTCAACTTTTGAAATTGTAAATATAACTCTTATTATATGAATTTTTCTAAACCTCTATGGCAAAAATGAGAAAAAAGAGAAATTTACTTCCAGAACCACGGCAAACTTTGAAGAGGGCGGGACTGTTGAGCTCCACACAATAACCATATAAGACGACCAGAACTTTCAATTTTCTGTATGTCAATAATTTGTTTGTCAGTTAATCAGCATCAGTAATCACAGAGAGGCAGTGTAATTAAAACATAAGATTTAAGCCTAAGTTAAGAAGGTTAGTTGTATTGCCGTACAGACTGTTTTTAGCTCTTGGCAGAGGTGGGGTTCATGGGAGTGTATATCTCTCATCTCACCACATCAAATCTGAACTGAAAATGTTGCACAGCTCTGAAATAATGCGCTCCGAGGGCTTCAGCTGTGGCAGTACTTAAAATACAATTACTGAGTCAAGACAAAAGCATGTGATCTTCCTTTAAAGCTACGTCCAGGTTCATTAATTTGTCTCAAAGTGGAGCTGTCATGTTCTCTCACTGTCATATCTTCATCAAATGTTTGTTGTGAAAGTATGGTCTTGGACAATGGATCCTAATAAAAAGTCTGTTTTGTTTTTTATCAAACGTTTACTGCAGATCATTTCTGCCAACTCCCCTGCCGTGTCTTCATGGCCCACTAGGAGGCCGCGAACCCCAGACCTTTAAAAGTACTGTAGGTTTGTGTTGATTCATTGCTGAGGAGGATACTCCATTCTCAGTACCAGCTTTGATACCACATGATCATTTAAAATGCTCTTTTGTAGGTCAAGCTTTTAGACAATAGACTGACATTTTGGACACAAAGTAATGTTATGTGGTCTTGATACTAGTATCTAGTTCCTTTAGAATATGAATGTATTTGATTTTCAGTACTTTTGTCAACCGTAATAATGAAAAGAAGAAAAGAAACACAAACTTCAGCTTTGATAAACTCCTTTTTTTTCTGCACCAATGACAAGCTTAGTGTTTTCTGTTGTAACATGATAGAATTTTATTTGATAACTTATATGGAAAGTTATTCCATCTCTTAGACTCTTAGAAATGTAAATATAATTATAGTATAAATTGTCACCACTGTACTCGTTATGAAATACTAGAATGAAATATAAGAATTGCCTCATCAACAAGTGAATTTATCCCCAGTGAGATTAACAACAACAATAGCAGCAACTTTGATGGTTAAATGTGTGACAGTGTTATTAAAAGAAACGTGTCATTTCCACATATCATTCATCCATTCATTTCTTATTTCGCAATTTACTCTCAAATAAGCATTTTGCAACAGTTTTATTAAGCATTATAAAACCATGATTGCAGGGAAGTGTCACAATGTGGGCGAATGACTCACTCCACTGACTGGAAATGATCAGATTCCAGTGTATCCCAGCATTCCCAAAGTAAAACAACTCCACACAAGCTCACATTTCCACGGTGTCTTCTGATGCTGCAGAGATAAGAGGTGCTCCACTGCACTGTTAATAATGACTCCTCCAGTCTAAAGTATGTTAATGTAAACACACAAGTCATCCAAAAAGACAGATTAGTGAAGAAATCTGCTGTGACGTCACATTTTAATAACAATGTTCTTTAGTGACAAACCAAACCTGTGGGTGGACGTGTCATTGTTCTAACGGCTGTGCAGGATGACTCTGAGATTATGATGATGAAGGACGAAATCAGAACTATTCAGTGTGACTGTAATCGCAACTATTGGGGTTGCACTCTCTTTCTAAATTGCTAAGGTTAACTTCAACTTTAACACAGTCATATCTTGCGTTAGCTCCGCCAGGCTGGAGCCCATTCGACCCAGGTCACTAATATAGATAAAGGTCATCTAATCCTCTTCTGACTTCCTTTTACTCTGAAATCTGGCTTTAGTCGGAAAGACAATTGATACTGTTGTTTTTCATATGTAACAATAAGATATAGCTAACTAAATGTGTCGTTGCTCTTCCATGGCTGTTAAAGGAGACATAGTCTGCTAAATCTAGCTTATTAATGAGCCTCGTTACAACGGTGTTTCCTCGTCATTAGTGTTATTAGAATATTTTGATTGATTCGTACATGTTTGACTAATCCTATATTGTCCTGCAACTGAGGCTTGTGTGCTCAGAATGTCTGTTTTCACCTACCCCCTATCCCCGCCCACATTCCTGTACTTAGTTGTGATTATTTGAAAAATGAAGACTCAAGTGATGCATGTTGCCCCTTTTGAAAAATAAAAACATGTAAATGTCAATCCGCTGCTTGTCATGTTGAAGTTCTGAACAGGAAGTCATGAACCTGTTTCTATTACTAAGTAGTTTTAGATAAATATTGTGGTTTATAATAAATAAAATGTAAACTCATTATTTACTTTTGTAAGTCTGATATGCATAATATGTCTTAAAAATGATCCTCCTCCTGCTGTATTGCAGGCTGCAGCATGTGATTAGTTTGTGGCCATGTACTTGATACCTTTATGTAGGCTCTGTGTTATTAACATTATAAACCCCCAGAAAGGGACAAATATAAGTTCATCTGACAGGTTTGCACCTGTGGTATTAAAGGATGAGTCAAATACAAAGAATTAATAATAAAGTCAGTGGTGAAAAGTAACAAAGTACAAAAGTAAACATTCTGTAATTAACATTTTTAGGTATTTAATTTATTTAACTATTTTTACATTTGATACTTTTACTTCACTATATTTGAGAGCAGGTATCTGTACTTTCTACTATACTACATTTTTTTTTAACTGGACAGAAACATAGAAAGTACTTTTCATGTGATTTGAGGGGTTATCTTTAGCACCTTCAGGGTGACATTCTGTCACCCTGTTTTTGAGTTCAAGATGTGAGCACACAAGAAAAACTAAGAAATTGATTAGAATTGCTACAGTTGCACAATTCTTGACATGAATACATTTAACTATTCTCAAAATCTGTATAAAACTCTTTTACTTTTTACTCTTCAAGTACATTCACAGTCTCAGGCTGCTCCAGAGCAGTGCAGAGCACAGAGGAGGGCCTTCTCTGTGGCCCTCAAACTGTTTAACTCCTCCCCTTTTGTAAGCAGTGACAGTGATACAGATGTGTGTCTCAGCGGTGCATTTCCTCAAGATGATGCTACCTGGTGTTGTGTTTATATATGGTGTAGCACTTTATATTTAAATGTCTCTTCTTATATTTATTTTAATGGATTCTCTGACACAAGAATTTCCTTCAGGATTGTGATATCTTATTATCTTATCTTTTTTGTAAACAAGGACTTTATACTTATGTACATTTTTTAATGTGCTACTTTTACTGTTATTTGAGTTTATATTGAGTTTTAATTGAGTTTTAATTGAGATTTTTGCTCCCAAAATGAAGTACTTCTTCCAGCACTGATTAACGCATACCTGAAGGAGGTTGTGAGTTAAACTCTAGAGTGAAGTGTTACTGTGGCAGAGTGGTTATCCTGCCTCCTTCTTCTCTAACCTTTATTTATTACTATTCATCGCTCCGTTAATATTGAGTTGGGGCTTCTACATACTTGCATGGTATTTTGAAACGTTAGTCATTCCTGCAAAACTGCAAAAGTGATTTTTGCAGAGTTTCAGCATATCATGGCTTTGTGAGGCATTCTTTTGCAATGCATTGTCTAAAATGTGGTAGTTTCCAAACCAGTCAGTTGAAGACTGTTGTAAGCCCTGATTCTCATTTACACAGCTCATTCTAGTGTTTATACTGAAGTACTTTGTATAAAAAGATAAAACAGAACATTTAGTCCAGTTTTCTTCTTATCCCTGCTGCACTTCTGGAAAACATAAGAAGCCAATGTGTTCTGAGAAAAACCTCCAGACCAAAAATATTTATCTCCATCTTCTGCTGAAACCACTTACCTGGAATTGGGTGCAGGGCTGACTCCTTGGCCCCGCCCTCAGGCTGCCTCTCTCTGTGTCCCACTGACAGATCATGGCGTTTCGGGATCTGGTCCAGGAGGCCGCGCAGAAGGCTAACAGCGCCAAGCCTGTCCCGGGGCGAGCAAACGGGGTGCTGCTCCTGAATCAGCCGGTGCACATCGACACCTTTGTGGGCGCCATGTCCAACTTCGGCAACGGTAACAAGCTGGGCTACTCCATGGCCCGCGGAAACCTGGGCTTCTGAACTCTCAAACATGTGGCCACCCCTCGAATTGTGTTTGTACGTTTATGTTTTGCAAGGATCACTTTTGTTTACGAGTCATTTAAATGCAATGGTGGAAAGTTAGTACAAAAGTAAAAGTACCGTATTGAAGTAAACTGTTTAAGTGCTTGTACTTTATGATAAAGTCAATTTTATCATACAACATTTGAGAGCAGCATCTGTACTTTCTACTCCCCTGCATTCTTAACTGCGCTGAAAAGTAGAAGCCGTTTCCATATAGCTGAAGTGTTGTTGTTTACACCATTTATGTTCATGATTACGTCCTCCGACATCCAAACCCCAATTTCATTCAGGAAATTAACTGACAGCACAAGTCTCAAAATCACCACATTTAACGCTTAAACAGTTCTCATAATCTGTGTGAAATAATTTTACTTTTTCCGTTTTTAAGTACATTTTTTAATTAGGTACTTCAAATTTATATACTGTGCTAGATTTTTGTATGTGCTATGTTTACTTTTCTCCTCATGTGTGAGTACTTTTACTTAAGTAACAAAATTATATAAATATAAATGTATAATAGTATATTTCTATACATTTATAATTTAAAGCAATAGAGCGTTTTAGCCAAACAATTGTCAAAAATAGAATTTTTTAAGTTCCCTTTTTTGGATGGTATTTTTGCACAAAAAATGTATCAAAACATGTGTCTTTCTATCTGCACGGAGAACGTTTTAAAGTATAATTTTAACTTTATTTTCATGGGATTATGCTAGTGACTTTCCACCTCCAGAAAGTTACATACTGTACCTTTAAGATATATCATTTATTGTGTATTTTATTTTTAAACATTTGTAAACTTCTTAGGCTGCAATTGTACATTTGAAGGCACAAAGAAAACTGCATGTGCGTATGCAATTGCAAAAGAATAATAATAATTTAAACATACTTGTAATTACAGTCAAAAGAAATAAATGTATTGAATATTTTACTTCACTTCTAGTACTGTTTTTATCTGAATGATCCTATATGTTTGGACGGTCTCTGGAGACGTGGAGCGCAGGAGCAGGCTGTGATTGGCTGACGGCGACAAACAGGTGACAGCTGATAAGAACAAGGTTAGAAATGCCTCTTAATGGTTGAATTTACTCTTCATTTCTGTATTTGCTGCGCCGGCTGCGTGCGCTGGGATCTGTCCACGTTTCGACAGAGCTCTTGAGCAGATGACAGATCTCCTGCCTCTTTGTTTCAGCTCCTCAGGGATAATAATGTAATTCAACTCTTTCGCAATGGGACCACCTCACCCCTCCCTCCCTCCCTCCCTCCCTCCCCCTTCTCCTCCCCCCATTGGGTGTGCTCGCTCCCAGCCTCTCAGCCCCTTAAAGATTCACCGGAGCATGGGACCACATTTGTCAGCTCAGTTTTATGTGGCGGCGTGTATTTTTACAGTGCGTACAGCGGTGGAATTTCCCCCTTGATTTGTGCGTTTGCTGTGTGTTGAAGTTGACATTTGTTTGTCAGCGGAGCACGCCACAAACAAGACATCCAGAGTTAGATGTTCCTTTTATTTTTAGCGCAAAATATTCCCTAACATGCACGTTCTACAAATCATGCAAGACAGAGTAGTGTGGTTTAGACGGGGTTAAATGTATCATGTGACTGTCGGGGAGAACTTTAGGGTTCAAGAGGTGGTGACCTTTGTAAACAGGGCGTGTCTTTATCTTCCACACATCAACCACAGCTTCAAGTCTCCATATACATTTAAGATTTAGACAATTCATGTTTTAATAGTTTTGGCGTCACACATAATGGATTTATACAATGTTTTTTTTATGCTGTTTTATTGCTGTAGCGATAAATTGACTTATTGTGACTAATCAACTATATAAATTAATCATAGTTGTATTGTGATAATCGTAATCATTAACAGGACTATTCAGACGCTAAAGCACATATGTAAACGCCTTTTATAACAACGAAACAAAATCAAAATGTAAAAAAAGAATAAACTATTTCAGATTTTCTTCAATAATACACTTTATTCGTATAATATTCTCCAGCTAGAAGCCCTCAGTCGCCATATTTCAACATTTATTTTGTCAAAAATGTATAAACAATGTAAGCAAGTATAAACAAAAAATATTCAATACAGATGGGGGTCAACTAAAATTAATATTGATGCAGAATTTAGTTGTAATATAGTGAGTTCTAAGGTCTTGTAACTCATAGAAATGATCAGGAGCAACATTTGGAGACAAGCAGGTGTGCGGACCCTCCACCCGAAAAAGTTACATAGTGCACCTTTAAGTATTGCCTTTAAATACCCTGTAGTTAGTGAAGATTTTCCAAAGCTTAGTTTTGCATCTTTATGGGTATATATACATTCTTCTTTCTGGGTTTGTAGTATCTCTGTCCTTCATTTTACTCTACAATTTGGGGAAGATATATAAATGAAACTTTTCTGATAAAAATTGCGATCAGATTTGCAATTTGTGTTTTTATAATCTGTTCAAAGTTCACCTCCAGACTGAAATATGACCTGACAAACTTTATATGTCAGAACATGTTTGTACAGATCTAAACAACTTTATGCAAAACAAATCAGGACATTTGTTGTTTGTGAAGGAAATTATGATACTTTAAAAAATGCAGCACTTGCGATTTTCCAGTTGATTCCATTCACATTTCGATTCGACGGGGATTAATCTTGCAGCCATGTTTCTCTAAATGACTTTGGTGTCACGTTAACACCCGCGGCTTTTTGACCCTGTAGTAATTTGCCTCCCCATTGGACCCAATATGACACAAAGGCCTTGAGAAAAGTCCTCTTTGTTCACAAATTGCCTGAGAGTGACACAGTGACAGTAGTAAGTGAGGCCAGTCTCCTACAGGCAGGAAACAGCTGCTTTTCCACAGCTAACTCTAAAATGAAGTTTGGCCTCATGTGTCAGCAGGACCTCAGGCTATCAAGGGTTAAATAGCCCCTCCCAGAACCAGGACCCGGTCTAATCCTGTCCCGCTCTGGCCCTGAAGCTCCTTGGTTATAATCATGTGTTAAAGGTGTAACTGACACATAAATGAGAGGCGTTTAGATCTCTGTGAAAGTTTGGACACTATGATTTTAAAAGTCTGGTAACTCGTGTGAATTTGTGAAATGGGACCGCACAATTAATCGAAATCGGATTAAAATCACAATTTGAATGGACACGTGTAGCAAACCGCAAAAGCTGCAATTTTTGAAGTGCAATGACTTCCCCCACAAACAACAAAATATCCAGTTTTATTCTGCATAACAATGGCTAACCCTGTAGTTTAGATTAGTCAAAACATGCAACTAAAAATGCGACTAAACCTAACAATAACGTGACTAAAAGTGACAAAAACATGACTTAGACTGATAATAACATGATTAAAAGTGAAATGAAATGTACTGTTTTGCTAATTGATTGTGCAGAAATGTGTGTAATTTCTTTGTCTTTTTGTGTGTTTTTGTTTTGACGCGAACAAACCATGCATTTCTGTGATTGGTTAGTACACCTGACAGTCACGTCGGTTTGAAATTGCGTGAATCCTGGCCATGCATATACGTAAACTTTAAGTGGCGGAGTTTGCCAAAATGATTAAATCTGTTGATGTTGTCATTTTAAAGGTGCTGTACCTGATTTTTACGGTTTTGAAATGTGAAAGACATAACTAGTTCATGTGTCCAATTTTTTTGCGTGTAATAAAGTAAATTCTGTGTTGCCCCAGTATAGATTAACTTTAAAAGCATCTATAAAGGTGAAAATGAGACCATAGTGCTTTGTCTGCATCTATTTATAGCGTTTTATTCTACGAGAAGCAGGAAGTGCGTCATCGAAAAGTGTTATAAATTCATTGCGGTGAATATTTAGGATGCTTGGACTGCATTAGGAAAGAGTGCAATACATGTGACTGATGTAAAGAATTTAAAATGAACTAGTTCAGCTTTTCAGAAACAGATAAATTAGAAACAAAAAAAATCAGGTACAGCCCCTTTAATATTCCTCCTGTTTTTTTAATTATAACTACTGGCATTGTTCTTGTGGTAAACTTTTATCATAGTTTACATCCGTTTAGTTGCAGTTTATGAAAAAATGTTGACAAATAAAAGCTGAAAATTACAGGAAGTCAACGGAATCTCCCTGTTATGTCATCAATAGGCAACGTATCATTGAAAATACAGGGAAAATTTCAGCAACAGACACATTTTTCTGACAGTTAAAGGTCCCATATTCTGCTATTTTCCCCTTTACACAGTCTATTCTAAGGGCTTTGTTGATAAAATTTTGCGTTGTGCAATATCCATAACATAACAGTTTCCAAAAAACACCCATTTCTTGGACTGGCCCCCCTCCTTGCAAAAGCAAACGGCTCACTCTGAGATCTGACCCCGAACAGAGAGCAGCCTGCTCCCCGCCCAACTCGCGCGCCTCCCCGCCCAACCTGTGCGAAGCCTAGAGCGGAGATAGTGCGCTATGCGCCGTGTGCTCGGTAAACAGCGATACACAAACACGGAATAAACATTTTATCCTCCTGACGGTGCGTCGTGCTGAGTCCTACGTCCTGGATCTGACCTGGAGTTTGGCGTGCTCCAGTACCTCGGCAGCGCCGCGTTGCCGTTTGGTAAATAACAAGCTAACTCTTCGATCTGTCGTATCCATCGTGTAATTACTGTGTAGCATTAGCATTAGCTGTTTTTATTCTTGCGGCTGCGCGCTTCCCGGAGGCATGGCTTAAACACCGCGTCATCCATGGGAAGCCGCGTCATCCATGGGATGAGCCCCCGTCTGCCTGCTCAGCCGAGGGGGACAAAAAAGACAGTTCTCTAGCGAAAACATGCGGGAATCAATCAAAAAACCACTTTGGGCACACATACGAGGCCCAAATAGCACTGTAGGAAGGTTAAAACCTCTGAAAAGTCGATTTTGCATGTTATGGGACCTTTAAATGATCATTCAACAAAATAAAGATGTAATTAGGTATTATTTTTTGTCAATCGATAACTATTGTGTATTTTTTACGGATTTTAACCCTTGTTTACAGTATGGTTGCTAGGTAACAGTTGCGGCATTGACTATAGACATCTGCTACTAAAAGACCAGAAAGAAAGAATAAGAAGAAGAAGGATAGATAGATAGATAGATAGATAGATAGATAGATAGATAGATAGATAGATAGATAGATAGATAGATAGATAGAAAATAAGAATGACTTCAATATAGATTTAGGCTAAATATTTTGTAATTTGAATGAGGCTGAGATAATTGCCAACGTTTTTCTTTACATTTCCCCAAAAGATTTACAAAAATACAGAAACATTTACTCTTTTTACACTTATTTTCCAGTGACGAGAACAAAACAACGGTAAAGACACACGTTCTCATTGAATAGGATGGATAATTGAAACAGAAATGTCCGCCAGTGTTTGATTCTGTTTGGTCTCCATGGATGACACCACCTCTAATTGTTTTTTTGTTTTCTTACTTCTTCTTCAACCTCTCAAAACCAGCCAATCCCATCAGCGCAGTAAATGTTTCAGAGCCACTTCTCACGTCACAGCTCAGTCACCATAATGAGGGGCTTGTTGTGTATGTTTAATGTCCGTGGTTAAGTTGTTTGCCGTCCACAATGCAAACTACAGGTTCAGTCTTGTTGGAATTGTAATTTATTTAAGCTGCAATCTCTCTTTTTCTGCTTTCAGAGGTCGCCGTTGGAGTCTAAATGTCATGATATAGTTGGAGCGGAGTGCTGCGAGGTGCGTGCCTGTGGAGAGAGGGAGTGGAGCTGTGGGCCTGGGCTTTGATTCGTGCTTGTCCCGGGATGCTCCTCTTTCAGGGATCATTATGTTAAGCCCTGCAGCTACTCTCTCTCTCTCTCAATAATAACTCTTATTGAGACTCGTATAAAGGCAGTTTGATGATTCACACTCGGGGCAGGGCACACTCTGGTCCGCGCTAAAATGCAAATTATATTTTTACTTTAGGATGGGATTACAGTTTTGCATATGGTGCGAAATTTAAAAAAAGACAGAATGTAGATGGCAGTGGTGGAACGTAACAAAGTACTTAAGTAAAAGTTATTTTCTTAAGCAAGTTTAACTGTGGATACTTTTTATTTTTAACTCACAACATATGGATATATATATATGTACTCTCTACTCCACTATATATACTTTTCACTAAGGATAAAAAGTAAAAAGTACTTTGCAAACGGTTTGAGGAGTTTTATATTCATGACATCCTGACTAAACACTTTGAGCACAAATCAAGGTTTACGTTGAAAAATGTATTGACGAAAAATATAACTCTCGACAGTTCTTATCAAGAGCATCACATTTACCTCTTTAAATATACAAATCTGCATGAAATACTTGTACTTTTTACTCTAAAAGTACACATTTTAACACATACTTCAGTTATTTTACTTGAGTAGATTTTGTGGTACTTTTAATTGAGTACATTTTTCCCTCCTTTTTTGAATAACAAAATCGAGTAGTTGAGGTTTAATTGTAAAATGTCTGTAAATGTATCACAAAAGTACAGAAATATCACCGTATACTCTTATTTGAAAGTTTGCAACATAACTTTTTTTTCTGTACTACAAATGATATACTCCATAGTCATCTTCAAAATAAAGTTCACAACATTACCTAAAACATTTGCCTTTTTGTCTCTGTTTACCGTGAATTATCACTATTGCTTTTTTTTTAAGGATACTGATGGCCAAAATCGTCCAAAACATTAAGGATGAGGTATCATTACAAAGAACAATTTTATATTCAAACCCTTTTTAATTTTACCTTCTTTTGAAACCTGAAATCAGTTGCATCAACAGCATCAACATTTACAGCTTATAATTGTGCAAGTGGGCCTCAAGGTTTTTAAAGAAATCCAAAGTTGCATCAGGTTACAGGGATTTTTCTTTTTTTATGTTTGCGTATGTCTTTTTATCTTATCTAAGCAAAGCCACTTATATCTCTTTTTATTGGCTTTTTTAGGTTTTGGAGGTGTGCAAATCATAAACATAACACAAAGTACAGGATTCATTGTTATCTTATCGTTTATCATACATACATGATATTTAAATCTCTCTGTCTTTCTTTCTTTTTGAACAAGGTGCTTGGGTTGTGAGCGGTGGTGAAGCGCAGGATTGAGAAGATAAATGAGTTAAAGCTGATGATTGCATTCCTCTGTGCAAAGGTAACTCATGTCCCGGGGCTAAAGAATCAGGCTGCGCTTCACTACAATTATTTCCACAGAACATCAAACTCATCATGGCAAAGGTTATAGTGCAGTTGTAGTGGAAATCGCAGTTTACGTTTAATGATCAGAGTGATCAGAGTACGCATGTCGCTTTTACATTACTCCCCCCCGAAACATGCATAACAAGACTATTCTTTTTCTATACAAAATAAGTTAGTGTGTGGTTTTAGTCCATTACATGTTTGTGTCCAAGAAGATGTTATACTTTGCTTGGAATAGTGTATTAAAGGAGACATATTATGATTTTTTGGGGTACTTCGTATTGAACTATAACATAAGTAGATTGTCATTTTGTTCATCGTAAACCGCATTATAGATCTAAAGCACCTCAGTAATAGACATGGATGTATTAAATGAACTGGATAAGGCATGCACCCTGTTTCCGCGAGCCAGATTGATTAGTGGCCGTGCGAGGTATTGCAGCCTCTTGGGCCCAACCTTTTTGTATAATTGCACATTATAAATACAGACGGTACTTAATTATTTTCAGTGTTTAAATAAAACAGAAGGAAATGTTCTTTTTAACCATTTCTAAAGTCACCGAAATGCTTTCACATATGATCTAATCTGAAGAATACAATTACAATCACACAAGCTAACGCTGACACAAAAACTTGCAAGGTGCGTGATCGCTCCCGTCACTCAAAGCATCATGGGGGATTGTCATCACACAGTGCTAGCGCTAGCCCAGAGGGGGGCAAACTAAGGCCAGGGGGCCACATGCTGCCTTTTTAGCATTTTGATCCGGCCCTTCATTTTGGCCTTCAGTAAAAAAATGTATGAGTTAAGTATGGCGCATTTGTCATTTTATAGTGTCTGTGGCTGCAGTTGCTTGTTCATTTAAGATCAGTTTTGAGAACATCCACCACTAGAATAATACTAAACTTTGATGCATTGGCTAAAAAGAGTGACCAACAGCACTGTTCTCACAAAAATAAAAGTAATGATTTTGCTTTTCTGTTGTAGTTTTTGTGTATTTTAGGCATTAAGTCTATGTGTAATAGTATGTGTGTAATATACTGTAGTTAACAACCTCCAAACAGTAAATGGTCCGGCCCCCGGGCAAGTGTAAAAATCCAATGTGGCCCTTGAGGGAAAAAGTTTGCCCGTACCTGCGCTTGCTCCTATTTAGGAAGTAATGCGGAAGTAAAAAACTTTTTTGGCTTAATGCGCCAATGAGCACACGCCATAGGGATAAATAGGGCGCCATTTTGAGTTCATCTTTCAGTTTTAATTATAGTTCTATGGTAATAGACCATTGACTTCCTGTTCAAAACTGCAGAATTGATAAGCCCCGCCTCTTCAAAGTGGCATTTCACTGTAAACTACCCTAAAAACACACGGACACACACATTGTCTCTCTGATTGCGAGGGGTGTGCGCTTGTTTCTCTCACCTCTCTAGTTGCTCTAAATAAGTACACATTTATTGAGTCTCAAAATGTCATGATGTATTTTTTTTTTTTCCGTATCGAAAGATTAGGCAATATAGTAATTATCTTGACAGAACTGCACCCCTGACTAATCTGTTATGATATCATTTTGTATTCAACATTTATGCTGTAGCAGTTCCTTTTGACAGGTCTGACACTAGAACACCATCTAGTCTTGACATCAATATAAAAACAAAGCCACAGCCCGTCTGTAAAGTCAACATTTCCCCCGGTAACTGCAGGTGAAGTGGATTTGTGGAGGTCAAGGTAAACCGCAGATCCAGCGGAAGTGTTTGGATGCGTCCGGACAGCTCTGAGTGTCTGTTTCCCTCCGCACTGTGCCCTCAAGAAGAATGTGATCAGAAAAGTGAGAGGCTTTAGAAACTGGCCATCAGCGCTTGTGACCCCACGCGACCCCGGCTAACAACAACCATAGCTGCTTGGAATGCTTTGGGCGAGTAACATTAGACAAATTCTCCTCGACACTGTTGCAACCCTGGTGTGGCACGTACTAGCGTCCTCTCATCTTCTCCGAGAGTCTACATTCATAAGCCAAACTTGGACACCCAACCTCCAGTGTCCATTTTATTATTTTTTTAATTCCTCTTGACATGTCCGGCCCTTGTTTGTTTGGTAAACACGCTACACCTGTCCGGAGAATGCTAACGGTTGCTAACAGCTTGTCATTCCCCATTATTTTCATTGTTTAAATAGCCAGAAATAATTAAAAATGTTATCTGTTAGTTATAGCCTTAGATTGTCACTCATATAAGTCAAATATAGTTTAGGAAAGTTTATTTGTATTTATTATTATCTATTTTTGATAAAGACACGCAAAATCTTGTAAAGCCACAGTCAACAAACACAATATTACACTAAAATTAGTTGAGCTCGATGTTTCTCTGCAGTGATCTGTTTGCAAACATTTATTAGCAGTTAAATGTGTTTTCATAAACTTTGAGCTCATATTTAAATTAAATAAAATATACATGTTTAGACATAAAAGAAATAGATAAAGTTTGTCAGCCTACATGTTGCCGCCGATAGTGAGTTTGTCGGCTTTAAGTCGAGTTTTGGTGGGAGGGCACCTGTGGTAAATATTTAGCATAATTTTACATATGTGAAGTAATTTGGAAAAAGAAATGTTTCAAATTACAGGAAGTAGTGCTGAGTTCTAAAACGGAATCCCTCTGTGATGTCATCAAAAAGCGACATACTGTCAAAAATACAGAAACAGTTAACACTCAACTGAAACATTTTTCTGAAAGTTTAAACCATCATTCAACAAAATAAAGGTGTTATCAGGTATAATTTATTGTCAAAGCAGAACTATTGTGTAATATATATGGATTTTGGCCCATGTTTTTAGTATGGTTGCTAGGTAATTGTTGTAAATTATGTCATATTTGCTACCCATGTCCAACCAGGAAGTAAAATGATAAACTTTACGAAAACTGTCAAACTGGGGACAAATGGGCAAAAGGTTTAGTAAAATCCTAAATACTGTGTAATCATGTAGTCTAACCTGCCTGATAGTCTTTAATTTTGACGCAAATTCTAGCAGCGTCTCAAATAGCTCAATCACAGGGCTAAAGTCCAAAACGCTGTCTCGTCTAGCTCCTTTTTTCCATCTGTTGTCCTTGTTGCGGCAGATTCAGTTGGTGTGAAGCAGTGAACGTGCGAGTGAAGGCGTTAGCGTACAGGGCTACTGGCGAACTGTAATGGAGACAGACTGTTTTTATTTATCTCGCACCTCGCTGGCCCGACACAGCTGTCAGTGTTGTGTCTGGACCAGGGGCTATGGGACACTTTGGAGAACTGTCAGATCCGCCAAGCCTCCCAACGATGAGGAATGTGGTAGCAGCCCAGTAACACGCCCTGGATTCTTGTGATGGCAAACAAAAGAGGGATAAGTGTGAGAGAGAGAGGGGGTTTTGCTCCCGACGGCGTTTACCTGTGAAAAGTGCGGTCACAACAGGACAAGGAGGAGTGAAAATGTAGCGCTTCATCACTCGAGTGAAGCCCATGTGTGTTTTGGTGGCGTCAACACTGCTAGGATTGCAAACAACGTTCATAGCAATGGACGTAGTTTGTTTGTTTATACCAATGTCAGGAGGATACAATATGCCCCCGAATTATAGTAATAGTAGCATGACATTTGTCTTGTTAGGTTTTAAAGCTGGCGTACCTGATTTTTTTTGAAAACAAGTTAATTTTGTGGTTGTGTTTTGTAATAGCAGCGATTTATCACAAAATCAGACCACTGCACTTTGTCTGCAACTAATAATAAAGTATTTTATTTCTTGACAACCAGGAAGTAAGAGCCAAAAGCAGCACTCTGATTGGCTGAGATTGGATGGTCCACTCAAGCTTAATTTCCTCATCTGAAAAAGTTATTCTAAAGCTGTTCACTTGCCTGAAAATGAATGCATGCCCTTATTGCTCCAGCTAATTTTCATTAAAGCATCTGGCTGAAGATTTTTCCCAGTTCAAACCGAAGTTTTTCTGAACCCTTCAGCAGATAATTTGCTGGCCTTTTTGAGAAGCAAACACTGTTTTGGCCTTGGAAAATCAGATTTCAAATCCTGCCTAGATTTTTTGGGTATACTATATATATAGCTGCTGTTGGGAGATAGTGACTGACAGACTGAGCATTTGTTCAGTTATGACTATTCCTTTTTCAAAGCTAATAATATAGTAATAAATTGAATATGTGGGGACTTTTGATAAAATAAAAATTTAGGATGAATGCCAATATGTTTTATTTTATGTTAGTTTATTTTTTGCGGGGGTCATTTTTGATGTGTGGATTTGGACAAACTGGCCCTGATTCATCCCAGAATGGTTGAATTGACTGAAAATAAGCTTTATTTTTGTTTTTCCAGGAGCTTTCTGGTTCTTTTTTTTATCAGATGGTGGACAAAATTGAATAAATTAAGAAAAAAAAATCAAACGTCCTGCTGACGGGACATTGAAATCATTAGAGGTTTGGACATATCCAAACAGCTGCTCTGAAAGAACAAATTGTTCACACAATAGTACACCTGATCTTGCCAAATTATTTTTATGCTTAATTGGAATGTGTACCAAAAGCTTCTACATGATTCCGTCGTCAGCTACAAATATCTCTAGACAACCACAGGATCTGAAATGCTGTGGTGTTGCATTGACAGACTTTCAACGTTGGAATTTACCAAAGATGAATCACATCCTTTTTAGTGGCTTGTTGCCATAATTCTTTATTTCATTTGTTTGCACTGTCCAGATTGTATGCCACATCAGACCTAAACGTCACCAGAGGGTAGCCAGTTCAAATCTCTTATGTGTTTAAAACTACACAACAGGAGGGCATCCGGTGTAGAAATCTGCTGTATCATAATCCAACGTCAGCGAGCACATCCAAATATGACAAAAAACATTCTGACCAGTGTAACTTATTTTGCTCTCATATCCTAAATGAAAACATGTTTGTGTTTCCTGATTGCCTGCGGTTCTATAAATTGCAATATCAACCATGACTTCTTGAATTTAACGTGCTCTTATAATGAGTGCCCTTGACAGTTCTTCTGACTTTTATAAACGCTTACTTTATGAACCCACTAAAAGAGTGTGGAGGGCTCCAGTCTGTACATGCAGCTTGTGTAACCAATGAAAACAGTGGCCTGGCGCGGGTTCAACTTGACTAAGGGCCCATCGCAGCAGCACCAGGCATACTCCGGATGGTGCAGGCCGTATAAAAGTCAAGCTGTGTTGCCATGTCAGTCAGTGGAGCGGTCTTCAGAAGCGAGGGATAAGAACTGATGACAAGAGGGAGAGGGAGTGAGGGAAAGAGAGGAAAGTGTTCAACGGGCGTGCAGAAACCTCATATACATGCACTTCATAACTGTCGTATGGAGACGCCAGTCACAATATTTATTTATACTGCGCCGCATACGTGGGACATTGACAATTAATTAACATATCGCAAACAGGGTCGCAGTCCTCAACATGGATATATTTAGCATTCAGTGTTTCTATGAGCTGGACTGAACCCTTTGACCTTTCGTTTAAATGCACAGAAACATAAAAGTAGAAAGTACGGCTGTAACTAAAGGATTATTTTGATAATCGATTAGTCTAGCGATTATTCTTTCCATTCTTTAAGCGATTAGTTATTTAGAACGCAAAAGGCCAGTGTAGATGAGATTTTTACTGAATTTAAGGTAAATACTTCAGATAAAGCTGAAGTGAAACAGTTTTAGGACGTCCTAATGGAGAATATGTACAGACAAGACAGTGTTTTCATAAAAAAATTTAAAATGTCTGTGTTATTTTTGTGATTTCTGCTCTGTCTAAGTAATAAAACCTCTCATGTCAGCTCATGGCATGTTTTGGAGTCTGTGTATAGACCAGTTAATGATTATTCAATTTGTTAATTAGCTGACACTCATCAATTATACAAAATAACTTGTTGCAGCCCTAGTAGAAAGTAGATGCACTATAGGTAGTATCATTTGCAGCTGAAGTTGGCTACCACTTCTAGATCAAGGATGGGCCATACTGACAAAATGAAAATCAACCTATTTTGTATTATTCTGATAAGTTGCCATTTACAACACAAAAAAAAATACATTAGAAAACAGGTACGAGAAGCCCAAAATGTACAGCCTTCAATCATTCAAAGCCGACATTAAAAACCATGAAACTGTGAGCAAAAGACGAGGCTCTATTAATACAATTTTCAAGAAGCAGTTCAAATGTTTGTTGCAGTTTAAAGTGTGTTGTTTAAAGTCGGTATCGCCTGTGGGACAAAACCCCTGCTGTGGCGGAATGTAGAGCGTTTAATGGCACGATCGCCCTTCGCAGAGGAATGTCAGGAACACGATGATCAGACAGCTCGTTAATAGTTGCTAATGCCTGAGAAAAAGTCAGTTCAAATGTTCTCCAGGACCTGCAGCTCCACACTGTCCTGTGAGCCGGGCGGACCACTTTTTGTAGAGATTGATGATTTATTTATTATTTTTGTAATCTATATGCCAAAATGTCCCAGCAAATGTTTTGGTTGAGATTTAAGTGTTGAATAAAGAGTAATTGGACTGTAAAATTGCATGACTGAACTGTAAAAATGCATTAGTCTTATATGGTGTTTTTATAGATGCGCAAACGCTTTACAGTTTGTCTATTACTCATTCACTCCTCATCAGTGGTGGTGAGTGATAGCCATAGCTGCCCTGAGACAGACTGACAGAGTGAGGCTGCCAATCCCACCACACATCAGTCAGACCAGGCAAGGCGAAGTGTCTCTCCAATAGACACAGCGTCAGTTTGCCATTTTGATATTCTCTTGGATGCCGACCAGGGCTCTCAAACTCATTGTGAGAGGGGGTTGAATTTAGAAAATCAGAGCTGGTCGGGAGCCACAACAGAGACAGACCTAAAACACAAAAATTTGGAATACAAATTAAAAAATAATCTCGTGGGCCACCAGAAATCGTCTTGAGGGCCGCATTTGGCCCCCGGGCCGCGAGTTTGAGATGCCTGATGTAAACGATACATTTCACACACTTCTATTCCAGTCCTAAATGATGTTGCTATGTTTTGTTTGTTTAACCAAATGCACCTGGCAATCCCAAATGAATCAGAACTACTTCAGTAATTACTCAAATGTCAGACAAGGCAAAGTTTATTACAAAACCGCCAAAACCTATTTCAGAATTCTCAAGTTAAATGGGTAAATAGTCATCTGTCACCAGTTTTTTCCCCCTTTTTCCTTTCAATCAAGCTTGTTCACCGCCTCAAGCCCAAAGCAACTACGATAAATGTTTGGAAATTATAGTCCTTTCCCAATCCTAGCCTTTACTGAGTTTATTATAACGTAAAACAAAGTGTGTTTCTAAATGTACATTCACAAGTTGGATGCAGTACACTCAGAGCTGACTTCATTCTTAGTAGTAGTAGTAGTCGTGTATGAGTAATAGTACAGAATTATGGAGTACAATAGAGAAGTAATCTGTGTAAAAGCACAGCGCTCACGTTTCTTTGACTAAATATTTTCGCTGTTACCAGGACCAGCCTTCAGGACACACCTGTTTGCGTTGGTCCGTGTTCAGATCCTGCACAGTATCCAAGGCGCCATGACAAATGCACCTCATAATCTCATCTATCGTATTATATTTTAGCAAGAGAGCGTTTGAATACAAATGATCAAAATTGTTGGTAGAATACAACACAATAGAGGTCTTTTCTGATGAAATGTTTAAGTTGTGATGCAAATGTCTGATAGGTCTTACTTCAAGATGTTTGATTTCACTTGCACATGAGGATGTCTTGTTCCTGAAGTTTAACTATGTGTTGATGTTTGTAGAGATTTTTTTTCGTGTAAATCTTTCCCTTGCAGTTCATCAAAGTAATAGGGCACAAAAGAATTATATCTTGCACAGGGCCCTGAAAATCTAGAATCAGCGCTAAGAAAGATTTTTCTCTAAAGACTATGCTCTTTTTCCAGTTGTTGCACTTAACACTACTTCACCTATAATTGGTAAGTATTCAGTAAAGAAGAATTACTCATTGTTCAGCTCTGTTAGGTTTTCAGATTAGTTAGTTCAGTCTTTAGTTGGTTTTCAGCCCGCTTTTCAGTTCAACTCTGTGTTCAGTTCAGTTTTCAGTTTAGTTTTCAGTTCAGTTTTCAATTCAGTCTTCAGTTCAGTCTTCAGTTCAGTCTTCAGTTCAGTCTTCAGTTCAGTTCAGTCTTCAGTTCAGTTAAGTTCAGTTCAGTCTTCAGTTCAGTCTTTAGCTGGTTTTCAGCATTATTTTCAGTTCAATTCTGTGTTCAGTTCAGTGTTCAGTTTAGTTTTCAGTTCAGTTTTCAGTTGGTTTTCAACACGATTTTCAGTTCAACTCTGCGTTCAGTTCAGTTTTCAATTCAGTCTTCAGTTCAGTTTTCAGTTCAGCTCAGTGTTCAGTGTTAAGCTTAATTTTCAGTTCAGTTTTCAATTAGGTTTTCAGTCTGGTTTTCAGTTCAAGTCGGTGTTCAGTTTAGTTTTCAGTCCAGTTCAGTGTACGGTTCCATTTTCTGTTCAGTTCCATGTATAGTTTAATTTTAACTTTTCAGTTTAGGTCAGTGTTCAGTTTACATTTTTCAGTTCAGTTTACAAGAACCATATACAGGAGCATTATAGTAATCAAAGAAAACACTGAAAATATGCTTTGTATCAGACTTTCGGAGATAATTTCTACATATACAATGGACAAATAGCATAACAATTAAATAGTACAGTCATTTCATTATAGAATTGAATAAATACTATAATAACAATCCAGATCTGATTTAATAATCTGATCCTACATTTTGAAATGCTTCTCTAACCCATGTTATAGTTTTGAAAGAGAATGCAGTGCCATTTGCCATTGGCTGTTGACTATGTTGTTTTGGGTTCTGGGCTCATCTGTTTCAGACGTTAACGCGACTAACCTTGTGTGTTTACAGCTGTAAAACTGCAAATTAAATAATGTTTTTAAGACGTAGCGTTTTATGTTTTGTGAAGATACTGTGGTGGTTTTCTATCAACAATCATGAGTGCTGGTTGACAGATTGCAGAGGTTTTATTGTGGTGTTGTTTACTTATGACCAACATGAAACACCACGTGATGATGAACTAGTGGTGGTTTTGCTTGGCTTATCTGTGAAAGTACAATCGTGCGGTGTGCATTTTTGACTACCAATTCGTTCATTGTTTAAGCAAGAACACAAAGACCTCTACAGAAGTCAATCAAAATGAAAGGAAAACTGGAAGGATTTAAGGTGTGGTTTTGTCAAAGCTTGTTCTTATTTTGTTTAATGAACAATGCACTTTTCCATCAGAACGGAATACAAAGCCTTAAAGAAAGTACGGCCTATGCACGATGATGATCCTGATTTCAAATTTACAAATGTTTCTAGACTTTTGATATTTATATTGTTATTTTTATTGTAATATAGTGTTTGCTCAAGGCCAGGACCTGAACTCAAAACCTTTAGGCAGGTTGTCCAACACAAACAACTAATAACCCCTCAAACCATACACAAAGTACTTTTCACTTCCTGTTAAAAAAATGTATTGGAGTAGAAAATACCTGCTCTCAGATGAAGTAAAGTAAAAATAAGTATTCACTGTTAAATGTACTGAGTAAAATAAATGTATACATGTACAGTACTTTTACTTATGTATTTTGTTAGTATTGATGCTGAAAAAAAGTAAAACATTTATTTCATTGCAGTTATTATGGCATTGAAATTGTTATGGAGTATTGCGTTTTTCTTGAGCTTTTTCTTTTGCGATGAAGTCAAGTTTGGAATTTTATCATTACGACAACACTAACCCATACCCAACATGCAAAACTACTGAGCGTTAGCTTAAAAATAGCCTTCATTGCTACCAACAAACCACACAAACAAGTATCTCCTGAGGCAACACAAAATGCAACCAAACTCCTCTCTGCACTGACCCCCGTGACACACACATACTTCTGCCCTTCTGGAAACTACAGTAAATATTCTAGAGCCAGACGAACTCGGGCCAAATTGCAGTGTACCCACTCAAAAATAAAAACCCTGAGCTCCCGAGTGTCCAGGCAGTGTCATTATCCTGGAAGAATGTGAGTGTGTGGACGGAGCAGCGGGTCGGCGCTGCCTGGGGGCCGTGTGTGAGCGGAGCTGGTTAACTCGCAGGTGAAGATGTCAGGCCAGCCTGTGGTTAAAGTGGGACGTTTTTTTTTTACTGTCCCCACAGCCTGACCCCGGCCCAGAGAGGAATGTCCCGCTGTGACCCCACCCTCCGCACTTAAAGGGGATGTGTGTAACGTGGGAAGAGTTACGTGGTTTAGGGTTTGAGTTCATTAATTGATGAAGTGAATTGTGCATGTTTTAGTCTGCACAGGAGGGTGTGTTGGCTTTTGGTCTGCTCGGTCTGTCATTAAAAACAACTGATGAATTTAGTGAAAAAGTAGCCAGGTCAGGTGACGTCAACAAGCTCACATCTGGTAGTCACTATGATCTGTATTAGAAAGAACTTTATTTCTTTACTGCATTTTATAAACTGAAACGTTTCCAAAGTGCAGTGAAGAAAACCATTAAAACAAACATTTGACAGAATCAAAAAAAATCTTTATACTGAAGCATTTCATCTGGCGTTGTGTTTGTTGCAGCTCAAAGACATTGTACATTTAGAAAATGGTTGTAGTTATTGTGTCAGTGGCATAAAATCATTTCATTGACACTTTTAATAACGTAACACTTTCATGTAGCAATATACCGTTCTTCATAATGTGAAATGACTGCATTGGTAGTACACATGTCAACCATTCTGTCAGGACTGTCGTTGTGTAATCCAGTATATTTGTGCATTCATTACATCTGTGTGACTGGTGTGGACAGGCTCACTGCTTCTCAAACTGTGGTTTGTGTACATGAGTCACATTTAGTATAGAATTCTAAGATAAAACAGAAATGTGTTTTCAACACACCTTATTCTGGCAATATTCTCATTTTTTTGAATAGTAACTATTAAAATATTCAGACAGATAATTTGACAAGACAAAGACAGAAAAGCACAGGGCGAGGACAAGGCAGCTTTAGAAGATTAATGTTGACATCTGATTTGCTCAAATCATGTTTTGAGATGTTATTTGAAAAGATTGTAGAGGCCAACTCTCTGATGTTTCTAGGAACCGTGTTCCACTTCTGGGACGCTCTGACATAAAAGGCACTCTGAATGCACTCTCCGGGGATTTAGATCTGACGCTTCTCAAAAGGCTAAATATGTTTTCAGATGGTGTGAAAGGTTTGAGACTCACTGTGGAAGAGAGTATGGAGGAGATTGAAGACTTATTAAATAGTGAGTTGAAATGTACTTTCATAGAGTAAAGAATGTCTCCTGTCCCACCCACTGCCCGAGGCCACTGCATCTCTTTACTCTGCTCTCTCTTCACCATTCTTCTCTGCCTCTCTTTCCTCCCTTTCCTCTTTCTCTCTCCTATCTCCTTTCTCACCCTCCCTACATCTCTTTCCTTTCTCCTCCTCCTCCACCTTTCTCTTCTTCTTCTCTCTCTCTCTTTCCTGTTAACTCTTTCTCCTCTCTCCTCCTCCCTTCCTCTCTCTCCCTTTCCTTTTTTTCCTCTCTCCTCTTCCGTTCCTCTCTAACCTTTCTCCTCTCTCCTCCTCCATTCCTCCTCCCTTCACCTCGCCTTTCTCTTCACGCTACTTTCTCTTCTCTCTTTCTCTCTCTCTCCTCCCTCCTCCTTCTCACGCTCTCTCTTCTTTCTCTTCTCTCCTCCTGTCTTTATTTCTCTCTCCTTTCTCCTCCTCTCTTTATCTCTCTCTCTCCTCTTCTTTTTATCTCTTTCTTATTTCTCTTTTCTCCTCCTCTCTCTCTCTCCTCCTCCTCTCTTTATCTCTTTCTCCTCTCTCCTCCTCTCTCCTCCTCTCTCTCTCTCCTTTCCCCTCTCTCCTCCTATCTTCTTTATTTCTCTCTCCTTTCTGCTCTCTTCTCCTCACTCTTTCTCTCTCTCTCTCTCTTTTCTCTTTTTCTCTTTTCTCTCTCCTCCTGTCTTTATTCCTCTCTCTTCTCTTTATCTCTTTCTACTTTCTCTTCTCTCCTCACACTCTCTCTCTCCTCCTTTCTTTATCATTTTCTCCTCTCTCCTCCTCGCTCTCTCTCTCTCCTTTCTCCTCCTGTCTTTATCTCTCTCTCTCCTTTTCCCTCTCTCCTATCCTCTTCATCTCTTTCTCCTTTCTTCTCTCTCCTCCTCTCTTTATCTCTTTCTCTTCTCTCCTCCTCTCTCGCTCTCTCCTTTCCCCTCTCTGCTCTCTCCTCCTCAATCTTTCTCTCTCTCTCTCTTCTCCTCTTTCCTCATGTCGTTATCTGTCACTCTTCTTCTCTTTATCTCTTTCTCCTTTCTCTTCTCTCTTCCTCACACTCTCTCTCTCCTCCTCTCTTTATCACTTTCTCCTCTCTCCTCCTCACTCTCTCACTTTCTCCTCTCTCCTCCTCGCTCTCTCTCTCTCCTTTCTCCTCCTGTCTTTATCACTTTCTCCTCTCTCCTCCTCGCTCTCTCTCTCTCCTTTCTCCTCCTGTCTTTATCTCTCTCTCCTTTTCCCTCTCTCCTCCTCACTCTCTCTCTCCTTTCTCCTCTCTCCTCTCTCTCTCTCACTCTGTCTCCCCCCCCCCCCCCCCCTCTCCTCAGTTATGCCCTGGATATGGCAGGCACGTCGTACGCACATGCCCCAGTGGCACATAGATAAATTTGCGAGCGTACGGGCTCGGTTGGGATGTCGGTCCGGGGCGACAGCTGTGGGCTATGCTTTCACCAGATGCCCGCCGTGTTGCTAACCTTTTGCTACGGCCCGGTTTTACATGCACCGTAAATATTTTCCCAACACGGATCCGCGGTCCCGGGCGCGAGGCAGAATGTCCCGCTCACAGCTCACGTTGCCGGAGCCGTCGGGAGTGAGATTGATGGACGGCGGAGGCACGGACTGGTGAAAGGTGGACAGAGATAGAGTCCACAGCTGGAGTAAGTGACACTGTCATCCGTGCCTCGTGAGCGTCGAGTTATTTCAGTTTGACATTCAACACATTTCTGGACTTTCTGCTTAGCCTGCATCCCGTGTGCCCCTGTGGGTCGAGGGTTGATGATATAATTCTTATCTCTTTCTTACTTGGCGTTCTAGACGTTCGCCGCGTCTCGGAACGGTTCGGGTTTGATCCGCGGCGCTGGTAAATACGTGCTGCCGTTGTGTCGTCGGGCAAGACACTTCTGTTACCGTCCGGCCTTCAGTATTTACGTGCGACCACACCTTCCGAACAGCATTCCCGACACCCAATCACGCACTCAGCCGCTGTCACACCAGAGGCCGGTCATTTTCAGCCACTGTGCAGGAACTGAGGTAGATACATGTGCTTTACTGATAAAAATGAATGGAAAGAGATATGAATTTAATTGAATAATGGATCATTTTAGAGTGTCCTGTGAAAACCTCCGAAACATTCATCAGTGCCCAATTTAAAGAACCAGACAATGGCACAGACAAAATTCGCCATCATGAAGCTCTACAGTGACCCCCCATTTTCCGTAAATTTTACCCATACGGATTAAAAAAAAAAAAATTACATTTCATTTTTTAAATCTTGCTCAGGGATAATCAGCTTTTTGGAATGATGATGATTTTTATTTATAGTGCGTTTTTCCACCCAACAGGCGCGGAAGACCACCATTGTATTTAAAGTCTCTTTCGGAAACCATCATATTATTGCAAAATCTTGTCAAATCTAAAACAACCGTGTTATGGATATTATTTACCAAATGAACGGTCGTGAGCGTCGTGCCCTTAAACTCTTCTTATTTATTTTTATTTATTTTTTTAATCTCTATGACAAAAATTAATGGGAAATGTACTTGCAGAACCAGGACGACCTTCGAAGTGGGCGGGACTACTTTAAGGCATAAACTTTCTGGAGGATTAGACTCCTCCTCCAGGCCAAGTACGAGTCAGTTTTGTGGAGATGATGTGGATGTGGATGTGGAGAAGTCTGCTCACAGTAGATACATGTTTTTATACATGTTTTAGTGCAATAAAACCATCCAAAATGAAAAAAATATGCTTTTGTTTTAGTTCAGTTTTTGTCCAAAAAGTTACATACTGTGCCTTTAAAGATGAGACGCGATAATGATGTTGTGCCGCAGGATTGTTTATGTAACTTTGACAACTGTAAAGCCGCTCAAAAAAGGCTTAAAAACACTGCTGTAGTCCATTGCTTTAAAAAAATAAAAAATAAAAAATGGATCGGTCCATTTAATAGAGCAATAGCACAAATTAGTGCATTTGTGTGTTTATAGATACACAAGGATGACACTCGAGCAATTTAGACTCACAAAATCATCTAACACACTAATCAAATGTTTGTTTAAAACGGAAAATACTAGAAATGTGAAATATTTATTCCAGCATAGTACTTTATAAAGAGAAAACATACCTGAGATCTACATATATTGTCTTTGTGTGTCCATGTAAAGCTATTGTTTTTTGGTTTGTTTGTTTGTTTTTTTGTTGTTGTTTTTTGTTAATGCTGCACAAATTTACACAAAATTATTTCAGAATTTCACTTTTGAGTCGAATCTCCAAGTCTGAATCAGGAAAAATGCATTCTCAAGTTTCCATCCACTGATTCCCCTGCGTTTTCCCAAAAGGCCTGTCTCCTCCTGTCTTTTCCTGCCGAGCCTGCTGGTGGCGCTGTGGAGCTGTCCTCTCTGGTCAGCTCTGGTGTGCGGACAGTTTACATTCCTGCTGTGTTCAGAACGAGAGACCGGAGCTGCCACTGACAAGACCCTGGCATTTCCTGTTGCTGCAGCGCGGACAGTTGTAAAAACACAGGCCCGGGACGCTTGTCTCGCTGCTGACAGTCTGAGCCGCTGTTGAGCTGACGATTTGGAAAAGTAACACAATCACCGCAAAACATAACGCGGCTGTGATTTAAGAATATATCGGAGGACATCAAAGGCGGTCAGTAAGTGCAATTTTTGAGGATTTTTGGCTTGTTCTCGCTTTGGATTTTGAGGTCGTGAATATACAAAATGGCCTGCTTACATGTCGCTTGTCTTTTGATTTAATCTTTTACATCATTACAGGATATTCTGAGCAGGATTTGACCAAAATTTTGATCTGCCAGGCTCCATATGCAGTCGGAATGCCCATTTTGTGCTGCACTGTCCCGTGAAAGAAAGCCTACGGGACAAAAAAATTCATAAGAAAAGGGTTGAGGGCGCGTTCACAACAGTTATTTAAAATGATTTGTTTGAAAAGCACTTACAATAGGCTGCTTTAACCAAAGTAATCATTTAAGTAAGTAACGTTTATTTATATAGCACCTTTCACAGACACAGTGCTTCACATTGGCACAGGAATAATAAAATATATACAATAAATCGACTTTTACTAGTACTGGAGTAATATTTGACCAGATAAGTGTACTTTTACTCATGAAATGCAGTACTTTGACCTTCATTGAGGAGTTTGGTTCTCTTTTAGCAGTAGAAGTAGCTCATTTGGTAATTGCCCGCTAACTCAAAGGGCATTGCTTTGATCCCAGCTAATGTAATACCCATTCTTTTTTTAGTTTGATCCAAGTTAAGAGTCAAATTAGTCGTATGTTTCTAGAATTTAATGATGTTTCAATTTCAGTGGAAAAGCAGAAGATAATATCACTGTATGGATGCAGTGCTTTAGACATTTTTTTTTAATTCTCTTGCTGTTGTACTTTGCTGCTGTAGCAATACTGTGTCAAATTTCATTTTTGGTTTGTGATTGGCTCCACAAACTCACGACATTAATATTATGGTTAAAAGTTCTTTCGACTGAACTGACGACTTCTGTCCTCATGAGTATTTCCGAAGCTTCCATGAACAAAATCTAGCGTTGACAGTGAAGACAATACAGCTTTGCTCTAGTTTGCATCAGCGTTATAACTTGCTTTTGCTATTTTGATATAATCTACGGAAATATGTTGCAAATTGATTCGTTTTTATAATTACATTGAAAAACTGTATAACATGTTACAGGAGACATCAGCTTTAATGAGCTTTAAACCTCGTTACAACAGTGTTTCCTCATCATTATTTTACTCAAAGTTGTATTTAGATTTATTTCTGCATGTTTGAGTTAACCCTGTATTGTCCATCAACTGAAGCTCGGGTGCTCAGAAAATTACTGTTTTCACATATCCCCTATCCCCGCCCACATCTCCTGTACTTAGTTGTGATCATATGAAAAATTAAGTGATACATGTAGAGTTTAAAATGTCATATAGCCACTTTTCAAAACTAAAAACATGTAAATGACAATCCGCCGCGTGTTATTAAGAGGCGGGGCTTATCAGATCTGCAGATTTGAGCAGGAAGGCAATATCAAAGTCTATTACTAAGCGGTTTTAGATCAATATGGCAGTTTTTACGATGAAGAAAACGTAAAATTATGATCTACTTATGCTACTACTGTCCAATACTAAGTTCCTTAAAAAAGGTATATGTCTCCTTTAAACCTTTGAGACAATCAGACAGTGTTACAACCCACAGAATGTAAACACGGACGTTCCTCTCTGAAAGTCTCCACAGCAGCCTGTTTAAAGCAGCAGTTACCGCGTTGCGCTGATCCCGGCATCGCTGCTCGTCGCTGCTCAGCTCCATTCAGGCTGCGTCCGGGTTGTTTTGATAAGTGCAATAGTGCGGTGTTTTGAAAGGCCTCTGACGGTGAAAGACAGGCTTCTGCTCTTTGTGTCCGCACTAATACTAACATAAAGAGACTGACATGACGCCTCCACTTGTGCATGTGTGACTAAATGTTTGAGCAAAGTGTGCATGTGTGGAATCATTTGGCTCAGGGTGGATGCTTTAAACTTGAGATGAACTGTGGTTAGGGCTCTGTCAGGGTTCTTTATGCTGAAATATTTCCTTTATGATCAGACAGACTGGATGATGACGCTCCTATTATTACAGGTAACACAAGGCACTTGGATGAAAATGTTTACATCTTTTTGTACCAAACAATTAATTGCAGTAAATCTAATATGTCCTCTTGTTAATGACATGGTTTATAAAAACATTGATTGGGAGGTTGCAATGCAAGACGTGTTGACATCATGGAAAATCAGGGGCTGCAAAAAGGAATATTACTGTCAACTATTTATTATTGGTGTTTTTATCATTATTGCTTATACTATACACTAGTATGTGGTTGTGAACAAAAAATAATCCCACTTGTAGGGACAGAGTTTCCAGAAAAGATGGTTTAAAAAAACTTGTTGAAAGACTGAAGTGCAGTAATAAAAGGAAGAAAAACCAGAACAGAAACAATTAGGGCCACCTTCTGTGGCACATATTGTTTGACAGTACTTGTCCAGTAACACAACTGTGGGATTTATTGTGCTCGTCATTGACCTCTGTGTTTTCTCTATGCCAACTACATGTTATGGGGTTTACAGGGGTCGAAAATGACAATTCGGCCTTTCACAGCACAGGCCTGTGTCACTGGGCACTGCTGGATGCCATGAGTGTCATTAGTGTTTGTGTTAGTGTGGCAAGCACAGGAGTGCTTCTGTTCACTAGAGCATTCAAATGAGCAGTCCATAAAGGTGATAATTGGAGTAGTACTTTTACTGAA